>JAHLKI010000040.1:0-204127 GCA_025602905.1 Phlyctochytrium arcticum | reverse complement strand
GTGGGACCCTTCATCTACCAGAAAATCTCACTCTAATCCTTATTCTCAGCCAATGACTGGAAATTAACGCTCTCGGAAAGGCAAAGAAGAATGATTGCTTCCCTCACAATTCAAAAGGCAGCATTTCTTAATCCGAGCATCAACTTTATGAAAGATGCGGTGTTGTCGACAACGTTAGGGATTTCGGATAGCAGTCGCAGGGTTCTGTCGTCCTTCAACCTAACCTACAGTCCGGATGTCGCTAAAGAAAAAATGAAGATGGCCAATGAAAACGCGTACGAGGAACTGACACGGGAGATGGGTAGCGGGACAGTGGTCCCTGTCATCAAAATGGATGACTTCAACCGTGTTTCTATACACGGAACCCCTGGTTCCGCCAACTCTGGGAAATTCTCCACTTGTCACGCAAGCCAACCTGGCCGTGAAGTTCTACCCGAAAGGGGAATCATTCCGGGATGAGAATGATCGGGTTGTGCAGCAAGCGCTGCCGATGCCATTCCTGGCCAGACCGTATGTCGACTGGGCGGCTCTCAATTCCGACGCAAAGAAAAAGATGTACGTGGCACCGATATTTCACCAAAATGAAATGAATGCTTGTGACAGTGCATTGTTCATAAACCAACGGTTTATGAACAATGCACTGTCACAGGGACCGGTAGCTGCTGGTATACTGTTGGTAACAGATTCCATCATAATAAACGGGCCCACTCACATTCTAGATTCAACTCGACATTTACTTGATCTTGGCGGCCAACATCTGAAATAATCTCTGCGTCGGCAAACGGATTTTGTGGTTGTTCTTGGGTAGATCTGAGAAGTGGGTGTGGATGATTTCGATCCAGAAAAGCCCAGCAAGTCTTGCATAGCGAGGCCTTCTCGTGGCCAGCATCAGTGTTAAAGTGAAATTTGATGCCCTCAGCTTGGATATGACTGAGTAGGGCTAGATCGCGATGATAGAATTGTGGACTGCTCTTGGTCCTACACTTGATACACCCAGGGGCGAAGGCATCCGTTCGTTTACGATCGGGAGTTTTTGATTTGCGTGATGATGCAGCACCGTTGGGTGAGACAAATCTGCCTCCACGTCGTAGCGGCGACTGATTTTTAGGGGGGCTACCCGCCATGATTGCTCGGATGTGTCCCGGTGAATATGCTTCAAAATTGAAAGAGAGCGAGGTTAGGTGGTGGTTGGGAGGATCTGAGTATTCTCGTCACCTCACTGTGCAGTGCAACCAAGTTACAGGTCCTGGAAGGGGGGTCATCTAAAATGGCAATTGCGGTCGAAAAAGTGCACACAACTGATGTCATGGCTACAGTTTCCCGCCCGAATTGTCACATCTCTAAACTAGCATACTCATACTTGAACTTCGAGAGGTTTAAGCGCAACTTTACTACATTTTTTGGCCACTGACAGGTCCATATTGATTTCGCAAGTTGAGTTGGCGGAGCGCGTCAAAACTCTGATTACCTCAGCAAGGCTGGTATGTTCATTTCGGTGAAAAAGGCAGTTGTGTGCTGGGGTGCATCTTCGCCTTCAGAACTCGACTCTTCTCCAATGCTACAGAGAAGTGTAAAGCGTTCAGCTGAAGCTCTTGAGGACGGGAATACAGACCCCTACCTTGGTATCCCCAGGGAATTCTACGATATTCTTGCAAAGCCTGGCGGGCGCAATAGCGAGGCTGCCGAAAACCCAAAGTATAATCGCTTCCTGTGTGAGCGGTTCGGCATCTCTCAGGAAGAGGTGGAGGACTCTCGGGACTGGATTTTGCTGAACCTTACTGGCACCATATATGTCACCGAACGAGAAAAGACGCAAAGGCGACCTGACCAATTTATTCAATGTGAAGGCGAAGGGGGTTCTGGAGGAACCTTCGGTGGTCCGGTCTGAAGAATTGGGCCAGTACAGCACTTCGGTAGGTAAAAAGTGTCATTTATGCTGCCGTCGTAATGTATGATGGCTAATAATATCGCTGCAGACTTGTCAAGGGAAGAGTGTGGAGAAGGGAAAGGGGAAAGGACAAGGGATACCTGAAAAGGTGAATCAGGTCAAATGGGTACTACGTATAAAGCATGTCAAATCTCAGATGTGCTCTGAAAACATTGCGCCTCGGCGGCAGACTTTCAGTTGATTTGATTCGATAGGTGTCTGAAAAGCAGATTACAGACGTAAAGCTGTTTTTGGAGAAGGGCGAAACCGAGAAGCGCAAACGGAGGGGTGTCAGAGGTTATGTGGAGTTGGAGCGGAATGAGAAATTGGTTTGTGACGGCTCGAAGTGGGGCCGTTTGAAATCTCTGGGCCCTCACATCGCAGACTTTCGCCATAACAATCCTCATGCAAGGATTGTCGGGTATCAGGTTGACAATCAAGTCTCTGACGTTTATATTTGCATATATAAGACCTCTGAGCAAGCATACTTAGACGAGTTGGAAAAAATGAAGAAATGGTTAAGCGATGAGGAAATGCAGTATCTGAGTAGCTTAACATCTGAGCAACGAGAGTCGTCTTTTGCCTTGTTTGTGCTGGGTTGTAAACCGGCACTGTACATGCATATCTATGTGTTTTCGGTGGCCATTTCACTATCGATATCATACACGAGAACACAACATCAGGTGCTTCGGAGTTTGTAAGTTGATCCCGGAGGTTCTGCCTCTTGATTTGGTAACGAGGGCTCTATATATATTACACATATCAAAGTACGATTTCGCTCACATTCCCAGGGGGCGCAGCCAAAACCGCGAGGAATCGCCAGCAAAGTTGCGCAACTGGATCAGCATTTGGATCCACAACTCAGAAACGATTTTCTCGTGCGAGCAATCCAAGGTACGGGTCTGCCCTGTTAATCCGGAGGCCGCAGTCCATTAGCAGCAGTACCAAATACGGGTCTTTTTCGACCTTGGCGTGCTGAATCCTCCGTAAGGCCAAAGAGATGGAGTGTGGATGCACGGGGAGTACGGCGCCAGTGAGTTTTTCCTGGTGAAAAAATTGTCCATTGGGGCCACGACGGGCCAGTCTTAGAAGTCTTTACCGAGGCTTCTAACGGAGCGTGATACGAGCGTCAATGGGCATTCCTGCTGCTGATTGTTGTTAGTGACTGCTGGGTTCCTGGAGTATCGACGGCGTGCTGAATCCTCCGTAAGGCCTCTTTGAGATGGAGTGTGGATGCACGGGGAGTACGGCGCCAGTGAGTTTCTCCTGGTGAAAAAATTGTCCATTGGGGCCACGACGGGCCAGTTTTAAAAGTCTTTACCAAGACTTTTAACGGAGCGTGATACGAGCGTCAATGGGCATTCCTACTACCGAGCCATTTGGGCTTTCGTTAAATACTCCCTCGAGTGTGGAAGTGTTGTACTTTAGTCACTAATCAATTTTTGTTTTTTCTCTATTGGTCGTCGATCTGGCACGGATTGTGGATGCCCTCCTTTCGTACGCGACTCCTTTGGCCAATATGCCTGGAACATTTGGAAGATTCAGGCAGCAGGCACTCGCTGGATTCTGGACTTGACATACGAGCCGGCAGAAAGATGGTGCACAGAGTTATCTTTAATGATGGGACGTCTCCAAGACGTACCGGTGGCTCACAGGAGTTAAGTACACATTAGTACCAGAAGCTCAGAAGCTGTGCATTTCAGCATGTGTTGGATGTGTTTGAGGGCTGAATTACGCCAGTAAAATTCACGCAAATTGTTGAGAGACGAAAATAAACAGTAATGATTGGGGAATAAGACAATTACGAACAATGTCTATGTGTGAAAAAGTGTGAACAATGAAATGAGCGAGAGGGGCGGCGTATATGTACAACGATGGTAGGGGTATCGACAGGACCCAGAAACATTCTTGCTTCTGGTGACGTTTCATCTGTAACGATCATTAGTTGAGCCAGTAGAACCTACTACAGGAGGACCCCGGCGACGAGGAGGGAGGTCATGTGGTGTTGGGGACCGCCGAAACTTTCTACCCCCTGGGCTACGACTCCGATCTCGCTCCCGGTCTATAATTCGGGCCGGCTCTCTTCTCCAGTCTCCCCGTCGCGGCCCATTTGGATCATCATATGTATCATATGTTCGGGAAACAGAATCGCTTCGTCTGGAATCATATCCATCCCCATAGCCATCTCTCGATGCGGGTCCCTTCCTATGAATATATTGATGAGAGCTAAATGACTCGGCCGAGGAGCGGAAATCCGAAGGAGATCTAGAGTTGCTTTTTACAGCGGCTGCTTGGCCATTCTGCACGACTGTAGCCGGCGTCGCGATACTTCCAGTCTCGTTCGCCGCTGATGCATTTGTTGCTGGAGTCGGAACAACCGAGTCTATATCCATACTCTCAGCAGCAGGAGGCAAGCTCCTCTCGGCCGGTACATACGAGTTCACCAACGATGCACTATATGCTTTTAGTGCAGCTTTTGCACTGGGAGCCTCGCGGACCCACGCTTCCCCATATCCACGTTGCCTTTTAATCAAGTGAGGGCTGGTCCAGATCACATCTTTGGGCATCTCATACTCTTCATCAGGAGCTGGGGTTGGTTTGACTAACCGTTCCTGGATTGAAAGAGCCATATCCTGCATTTCTTTTTGTATCGTCGGCCAGCTCCAACACTGTGTGGTCATCGAGTTGGTCGTATCGCACGGATCAATCACTTGAAGAAAGGAAACTTCCGCATCGGCACCCAATCCATGCCATTTGTCCTTAATTCCAGATCTTCGTACAACCAGTCCTTCAGGAACCGAGGAGAGAATGGCGTGTTTCTCTGTAGGAAAATTTGGGCCATAGAGGTTAAAGAACTGCAGAAAAAGATTGGGAAGAGGAAACGGTCGGGTCATCATCACTTTATGTCGAGTAACCAGCGCCAACACCATATTGGAAATGGTAAATCCATTCATGGGCGATAAACAATCACCCCGATAAACCTCATAAGCGAACCAGCGCTTGATGACCATCAGCAGAACGAAATAGACTTCTTTGAATTTGTTGGTGTTATTCCTCATCAGGTCCCGGGCTTTCAGTGCAGTACTCAAGTTTATGTACAACTTGATGTCAAGTTGCCCAACTGTTGTTTCCGCTTGAATATATTCAACCCCCTCCATTTGGCTGTCCACAAGCAGGTCCTTTGCCTTGATCAAAGGCGGCGTATTTTCGGGCTGTTGCATCCAATCGACAAAGGCTTCCAAATACTCCGGCTCCTTTTTGCGCAATTTTCGAGTCGTCCGAATCATCAAATCCATTGCGCTCTCGGGCAGAGCTCCTCCATAGTAGGTGGATCCAATAACACACAGCTCAGCCTGCGTATCCTTCCACTCTTCTGTTTTATGAAACTTTTCCAAAGCAGCACGCAGTGATGCCAGCGCAAAGGACCGTATGTCCCGTTCTGCCTTACATGGTAACAAGCGAGTAGCAAAACGGACAAGGCTGTTATGCAGAGTTGTGAGCTGCCACGTCGCCTCTCCCCCCGATTCCGAATTTGCCGGCAGATTAAGTAGCGGTGGTATATAAGAGATGGGACAGAGGTCTGAGTGTCGGTCAGAAGGTATTATCTGCACTATCCGTTTGCTTTCCAAATCCTCGACTTTGTCCAACACACTGCTCCCGCCAGCAGGAATCCAAATGGTCGCTAGCTGTACAAGACTGTTAGCTGCCCATTCCAGTATCGCATCCTGGGCTGTCTTCGCCTCCATCGCCGTCCCCATTTATCTCAGCTTACCACCTGGCAAAGACTTTCCGATGCAATATACAAACCGAAATTCGTGTTTAACGGTGGCTGTGCCCCGCATTTGCCCACTTTGGTGCGGCCTGGGAAAACGACCTGCGAGCGATGCGAACCCTAGGCTGACCAGAGGATCTCTTACTGTCGTACCCAGCGACAGGTCCCAGAAGACTTGTGGGTACTGTATATACTTGATGCATGTTTATTTCAGGACTGTATAAAAATTATATATTGGTAGGATTGAGGAAGGATGAATCTTGTAAACTTTTAGGCTTGACTAGACTACTCTAAGAACTACTGTGCGAGGAACTCTCGTCTGATCTAGGCGGCTCCTGTGAGTCTCTCCCGTCGGCCCCTGAACTTGAGGAATCCGATGCCCGCGCCAACTGCAGCTGCTAGACCGGTGGCTCCGGCGATGTTGAAGATCAAGTTCTTCTTCTCTTTCTCTTCCTCCTCAGGAGATAGCTTTTCCTTGCCGCCTTCGGTTTGGTTTTCGGCTTTGGCATTTTCACCACCTTCCTTCTTGGCTCCTTCGGCAGCGCCTTCCTTCTTGGCTCCTTCAGCACCGCCTTCCTTTTGGCCTTCGGCTGCACCTTCCTTCTTGGCTCCTTCGGCACCCGGGGCCTCTTTACCGGCGGGCTCAGCCTTCTTTTCACCTGCAGGTTCAGCCTTCTTTTCGCCACCGGATGACTCGGCCTTGGGGCTGGTACTGCCTGTAGGCTCGGCTTGACTGGGTACTCCTGGTTTGCCGACGGTCTTGATGCCCCCGGAAGGTGACGGTGCTTGTGTAGCTGATGGTTGAGTTGGTTCTGGGTTGCGTTGTTGTTGTTGGGTGGATGAAGGGTTTGCTGTAGGGACTGGTGCATTCTCGGTAGCAACGGATCCATTGGGACTGCCGACAGTCACGGTAACAGTTACGGTGCAATCTGGTGCTTGCTGAGGTGGCTGTTGAGGTGGTTGCTGTTGTGGTTGTACTGTCGGTTGTGGGGGTGCTTGTTGGGTCGCACGGGGAGCGGCAGTGGGTTGCTGCGATGGGGAAGGTGCTGCGGTGTGTTGAGGAGCTGCAATCTTGGTGGCAGGTGTGCCTTTACCGGCGATGGTCTGCCTTGGAGCTTCAGTCTGCTGGGGGGCTGCCGTCTTGGCCGCTTCAGTCTGCTTGGGAGCTGCTGCAGTCTTGGCTGCTTGGGCTGGCTTCTTATCATCGTCGTCGTCGTCATCGTCATCGTCGCCGTGCCGACGCACTACTGACCCGGTGAGATCGTCTGACTGCGCGGCAAGAGCCATTCGTATGGAGACATCTTCAAGAGATGGGCGGCGGGCAAGAAGTCGCGATCCTGGGGCAGAGACACGACGTTGCGAAGGGACCAGAGGAGCACCTTGGGCCGAGACCAATGCAATCAGGAATAGGCAGATGATGGCGGAGATGGATGGGATAGACACAATATGCATCGCGAGCATGTCAGATGGAGTGCGAGATGATGCGGTGTAAGACTGGGATGCTGCGAGGGGAAATCACTTGGGAGGTTGTGGAGTCTTTCGTCGGCGTCGTCGTCGTCGGATTTGTTGTTCTCGGAGACTGATAGCGTTTACTGCAAGAAACGCAAGATATCTCATGCAAGGCAATAACACAACACAGGCACTGTGTTGGTGTTTGGGAGGGGTTGTGGTGATGCGTGGGGGGGTTGTTGAAACGCGGGTATGTAGGCCGAAAGTCGAAAACGATGAAGAGGGTGAGGGCGAAGTGTAAAAGTATAAATGGAAGGTGGCAAAGATGGAGGCCCAAAGGCTTTAAGGCTTTGATGATGTCGGAAGGAAGCGGACGCGACGCTGGTATATATGAGATTCTCGCCGCCATATTGCCGCGACGCGTCTGTCCAGTTTCAAAATGGCACACTTCATTTTGCCAACGATTATGTTGCACAGCTTTCCCGAGCCCAAGAATTTGCGTCTGAGCCTTTGGCGCGGCGTTTCTTGGGAGGGCCACCTTCCCACGCCGGCCAAGATCGAAGGCTACGCCGCCTCGGCTCCTGCGGGAACCGGGGCAATGGCCGCCACGGAACCAAGCTTAATGGGAGATTAAGATGACTTTTCCTTTTCTGCTTGATGCTGGTGGTGGCTGTCGACCATCTTTGATGCATCAGAGACAACACTATGCATCTGCATCAGAGTGCATTGTCGCTTTGGCGATGTACGATGCAATGCATATTTTTTTTAGTTTACCCATGTTCATAATCACAATACAATGGGGGCCAAATGCAATACTGGGCTTGCTTCACAGTTTTAAGCGCAATGGCCCTGGATATAGCACGTTGATTGCCGAGTCTGGGCAGATAGCACACCCTGAAACGACTTTGGCCGATTTGGCCCTGGATTTGGCCGACAATCGCACCCAGAGTCCGCCAGCGCGGCGCGCGGCCCGTGCGGCAAGAAAGATAACTCTAATACTTTGAAAAAGTCGCCGCAACCGAGTTTAATTCTAAATTCTTGGCAAATGCCAAATGGGAACCAAGAAATAGAACGCCGAACGCTCCACGGGAGTGCCACCCTCCATTTTCGAATGATACAGTATATCATACTTGGGTTGTTTTTCACACTTTTGAACATCAAGCATTGGGCAACTCCCAAAGAATTGTGCCAATGATGATAGTCAGATTCCCGCATCACATTCGTCCATTCGTACGAGTATATCACAACCTAATGATAGGCAATTAGGCTTGTACTTGCTCTGTATACATTGCGCATTACAGAGAGACAATGTAAAACCCTAAAACAAGCTAAAATACCCTTGTGCTGGTACTGGTTGTGGTTAACCAGAAATGAACAGCGTTTGGAATCCTAAAAGTTTATCTCCAAACATACTGATCTGCATACTGATCGAGTTTCTGAAGCCAAGTATCAAAGCTGGTCCCCTGCTCAGACATCCCGCTGCCATGCAAAACAGGGCCAAGGGCCGAGGTAAACTGTATTTGACTTCCAAACTGATCGGTTGCCGGGCACGAAAAGTGTCCACTTGCAAGTGAAGGTTTTTCACATTGTATATACGTTACGCTTGAGGATGCTTGGTTGCTGATCTATCGCATTCCATGGCCGCGCACGCTTTCGAACGCTCAAGCGCGTAGTTTCATGCGTATTGCCCTCGTAGCGCGTGGTGGAATTTCAGAATAAAGGTGGGTTCTCCAATAATGACACAACGTTGCTGGTCGAAAAGCTCCATTTCTGTGGCATCGGCTGCAGTCTTCCATTATATTTCGAGAACGCGCGGCTCCAATTCTTTTTTTCCGGGGAGGAGAAAGGCCAGCATTAAATTGCGCAGATCAATTATCATTCAATGTAGCATAGCAGTTGGTGCACGCACTGATGGGGTTGGTCAGGTGAATTTTTAGCCATCATATATGAAGACGACGGTCAGTTCACCGAGCTCTGAAGGGATTATTTAGCTATCCCGAAGGCTCAAGGCAATGTTCAACCGATACTCATTAGGATACATCAACGGCTATCGGACATTGGGAGAATACCAGCAAGTTGGGAAGGAAATGGTATTAGCAAAAAGCGTTGGGGGAAGCTGCCCTTGCGCCAGTCACAGCCAAGTATATACGGGCCAATAGGCGAATAGGAGGGAGAGACGAGTACGGTAGCTAATCTCTGAGTGTCCCGCCCTGGAGGTCAACTTGACTCTGCCCTAAAAGCGGTATGGGGAATTTTATCGTGTACGCTATACCTAAATGTATGACCCTCAGTTCGAAGCTAGCCGACCGCGTAAGATGCTGATGTCAAGAGAGCAAGTCTTTCACATTCACATTCCTCAAACGCGTGTGGGGGCAGCTATTTCTGCATGTCGACAACTTCCACCACAGCTTGTGCGGGCCTTAAATGCATTTAAGGCGAAGGCCTCCCCACCGATTTAGTAACAAACGACAGCATATTTTCTGAGACTTGATTGTGCAAGGCATTTACATGAAGCAGGAACGCTTCACACCAGGATGACCCTTGGACATTGTGGGAACATTGTCAACACGTCCATTCTGAGAGTTGTGAGAAGTAGAGAAGCAGGAAAAGGGGGAAACTGCACATTTGCAGCGAACGATGTCGAGATATAGATTGATCATTCATGGTAGTAGTTAGTTGGAAATTGTTCCCTCCGCTTGAAACCCTTGAAACGAACTTAGGGCGAACCCGGAGATTACTGGTCTCACATACCGCCAGATGTACTTTGGAGGTCCGCATAGCAGTAATCGACTACAATACGTATCTTCCTGAGATTTCACACGCGTAAAACCGCGTCCACGCGTGGGACGCGTGAGAGAACAAACCACGTGTTCTGCTTAAGTAAGCCAGACTCCGGTAAATTCAAGAATCTGTAATTTCTGCCGGTTGACAAGACATAACAGCACCTTCATCATGTCTGACGCCGGTAGCGAGGCTGAATTTCAAGAAACGGGTCCCAACATTGGGGTAAGTGTTGAATCTTCCACCTCCGTACGAGAAACAATATTCACTATCAGTCCACGCAGACATATGAGGGAGAACGCAACGATGCCCTCGAGCGCCACGGGCAGGGTAAATCCATTTTCCCAAACGGAGACACGTACACCGGCACATATCTTGCCGGCAAGCGTAACGGATTTGGTACCTACCGTTTCAAGGCCTCAGGAGCTCGCTACAAGGGGGAATACAAGGATCATATGCGTAACGGAAACGGCGAGATGATCTATCCTGATGGAAGCCAATACAAAGGTACATGGGGCGCGGGGGGCAAGCGCCACGGTGAGGGAACGTATACGTACGTCAACGGAGATACATACAAGGGCACTTGGGTGGAGGACAAGAAACATGGGTCGGGAGTGTATACATTTGCGAGCACCGGAAGCAAGGTAAGATCTTGAAAAGTCCATCTATGCAATGTATGCATCTGACCCATCTCGATATGACAGTTGGAAGCCAATTTCCTGGCTGGCGAACCCTCTGGACCCGGCAAAGTCGTTCATGCTGACCACACTCTGCATGCGCCATTTGGTGCAGGGGGTCAACCCGAACTACCAGCAACCATCACCTTTGCCGCAACTGGTTGGACTGGGCCCGTTAGAGATCAGTCGTGGTTGGGGGCGCGCGCAGTGACTACTGGGGGAGACCGGGACGATTGAGCGGCGTCAGATCGACCCGACAAAACTGATTGCATGCGATTATGAAGCGCCTTTTGTACATAACCCCTCCTTGTAGACAATTCCTTTCATCTTGCGATCCCAAAATACAACTAGTATTGACGCATACAGAAAACTTGAATTTAAAAAAAAATGAACAGCCCACTATCCTAAAACTCCCTTCCTAAAATGCGGCTCGATTTCGCATATCTTCGACCTTTTTACTGACATCACTGACAGTTCGATCCAAATCTTCGGCAACTTGTCGCTTCATCTCTGGCGTGAGCAAATTATACATTTCGCAGAGGTCGCCGTCTATGACGTTACGAACAGGTACATATGAGCTGCGATACGTAAGATGGTCTCGACCACAGAGTGGTGGTGCCTTTTGTCGCATTTGCATTTCCAAAAGCTGGAAAAACTCCACGTCCTCTTTGGATTGGAACGGGATAAGACATCCTATAGAGCCTAGGAGCGTTGTATAAATGGCAATTTCCCGACCGCCGGGAACCAGCGCGGTTTTGGTTATGGAGGTCGGGGCTTCGCCGAGGAAAAAGTCGGCGGCGTGTTCGAGTTTGTGAGGAGCACCTTGGAGATATCCTTTCTCATACATCATCTTATTGCCGGTGGGATCCTCATCGACTTCTTCAGAGGTTTCTGCTGGTAATCGATCAACGAATATGTTCCCAAATTTGTCCCCGCCAACAACTGTGTCATAGTCCAACATGGCCGTTGCCGTTAGGAACCTTGGTGTTGTGTCATCGGCAAAAATGACCAGGCGATTATCGAAATGACGGTAAGCAACAAAGAGAGCAGATTCCTGCGAGTCGCCCACTACAATCCGGTTGCCTTGCGTGTGAAGTTGAACAATGTTGGATGGGAATTGACCGTTTTCACATTTGCGCAATAGCTTCTTCTTGCCCAAATCGTAGATTCGAAGCTTTTTGCCCAATCCGACCAAGAGCCGCCCTTGGAATGCACATAGGGCATATGGTACACCATCTATCGGTGTCTTGTGGAGCAGCTCAATCCTTGTGCCTCCCTCCGTGAACTTGTACACGTGCAGAAAACCGCCAGTTGTGGCCAATGGACCGTAAGTAACGTTGCACGCGGTTCCTACGACAAGATATGGTTCATGGTGTTTTTGGAACGTGCATAGCGTTAGACTGGAGAGAGATCAGCTGTCCAAACTCTGGGTGGATGAGAAAATTTGCAAAGACATACCTGAACGCTGCCTCGTTGTCATCCAATTCGAGCACTTGAACAGACTCGCTTGTAAACGGGTTCACAACGCGAATGCAACTGGCCCATTTCCCTGGCTCAGCCTTTGGTAATCCAAAATGTTCTGGAGGCAATTCCACCGCAGCCTCATCCCCCTCCTCCATTTCAGCTTCTCGCTCTGCCAAGCGCTTCTGCTTGTCTGCCGGACACCATGTATTTGTGTCTGCTTCAATGATGACAAAGTGGTTTCCTGCTGGGTGGTGAATGAATCGTCGGGGAGTGTATGATAGAGGTATGGATGCGTGATTGAAAACATTGGTCAATTTTTCGATGGTAATGATGTGCAAGCTGTTGCCTTCAATGGCTACAATGCCTTCGGGGCACTGTTCAGAGGAAAAGCTAGACCCGTATTCCAGCAGAGGGAAGGATAGCGGAATAAGCTTGGTACGCGTGTTGAGGGTGAAGGAAAGCCATGGTCGGGAAGACAACGCAAGCACAGCAGGGGAGCCTTGGATAGAAACCTTGAAGAGTTTAACAGGTCGTGAGCCCAAGAAGCGGAAACGCGTGTCGCTTAGTGCACCCGTGATGCTGTCGACTGTGGTACGGACTAAGAGACCGGACTGCAAGCCAATGTTGAGATAGAGCGAACCAGCTGCCGTACCAGTGTCCATCATTTCCACCATGGCAAGTGATACGGGGGTATAGGATACGGCTTGCATTCCCAAAGACTGGAGACAGTTGTCTGGATCGAGCGACAAGACGCGAACAGTGTTATCATCACATCCTACAGCCAAGAAAGGGGAACGTTGCCGACCATCCGGAATGGGTCCGATGCTTAAAGACGTAATGGCTCCTGCCATCTCCTTGCGTTCCTGGTATTCGTTAAGTTGGCCGCTCTGGTCCAACTCGAAATAAACCAATTCTCCTCCAGAGAGGGCAATCACTACTTGCTTTTGGTTACAAGCAGCGCGGACAATAGCCTTGTTGCCAGGTGCTTTCCACTCACTCACACGACGGTCAGCTCGGATATGTCGAATTCCGCGCGGGTAAACTTGAACTAACGCATCATCGCCCAGCTGCGCAACGGTCAGAGTTGGTGTGCTGTTCAAAAAGCCAGTATCCGTGACTTCTTCTACTGTTTCTCCGATAGACAGTACTAGCGTAGCGTCAACAAAAGATACGACAATGAAATTGTCAAATTCTTCTTTTTTACTCGCTTTGACCGTCCAGACCGCATTGGGGTTACCTGGGAGCTCAGACACGGCCATCTCCAAGACTTCCAGGCCGTGTCTCAGCATCCTGAACGTTGACCGCGCCCCTCGTCCACATAGCGTGTAAACCTGTGGACTGTCATCCTCGGCCAAATTCAAAATCTTTGTGTCAATCATAGGTCCCAAGGATTCCATTTCGTCCACCAAAGCCAAATTCCGGAGCCCGCGGGGGTTGAAGTAGACAATAACCTCATCAGCATCTTCGCCCTGTGGAAGCTCTGCACTCTCGTACTCCATCTGCTCTTCATCATCGTCACCCAAATTCTCAATTTGATACAGGTAATGGTTACCAAATTCGCTGGCACAGAATACAAATCCAGTTTTCAGGAGACAAAGGTTGATTGCGACAGGGATTGTGTCAAAGTACTTGATTTTCAAATTCGAAATTCCACCAATGGATCCGTCGGCACCCACTTGGTATTCCATCGAAATCTTGAAAACGTCCCCATCCTCCGTCTGTACCAGAATGAAAAACCCCTTTTTCAACTTATGCATGACACTTGACACAATGATAACACCTTGACCCAAATCGGTATCTTCACCATTTACTGACGGAGATTTTTGCAGGGGGTCAGGTCGGCGGGGAATGGGCACTCGAACAGCGGGGTAGTCCTGATGACGCCAAGTAATGTAGTTTTCTGAACATACCAACACTCCACTTGGTCCATCTGCTCCTCCCGGTACTGCAATCAGCTTATTTGATCTCCGGTCAATCGCATCGCTCCATTTTCGTACTACGTGATTCAAACCAAGGTCCAGCTCGTAATACGTCAACACTTTCTCTACCGCATTCAACGCCTCTCCAGTTGGATCTTGGTCGACATCAGTGTAGTCCACTTCTATACAGGCAAATACTGGGTTTTCGAAACCCACGTCCACGCCGACAAGGTCATATACTATCGTATGTGATTTGTGAGCTTCCAAGGGCGATGATATTGTCAATTGTGTTGCAGCATCTCGATTGAGAATATAAACGAGCTTCTGCTTCTCGATTGCACCGATCATGACAGCACGGCCTTTCGGATCCGCAGCCAGGTACTGCCCAGGTACAATCCTCCGGCAGCCGCTCTTGCCAAACATCTCCTCATGTACTCGGTCAAACACATTCTTCACAGGGTTGTACTCGAGGATAACAATTTTTCCGGAATCTGAACCGACGACAATGTAATCTGAAAAATGATCAATCATTCAATATAATTGGAACTCGCAAAAATCATTTACGATTATGCATAAACTCTTACCTTTGGAGGCACCCGTCAGGCGAAATGGTTGTATTGACCGGATAAGTCCAAAAACATTGTGAGTCAGCAATGACAGAACCTTTCCTGTCGAAGGGTCGGGCCGTAAAAGCTCCAAGCTTGAGTTCCTTGCTACTAGCACTTCCTGCTGCTTTGTACCAGCAAAATTCCCTATAATGGCTTGTGTGATCGCTGTCGTCTGTTGAAGGGTGACATTGTAGAGAAACATAACGGTCGTCCTTTTTCTGGGAACAAGACCAGCAGAGTATCAAAGTGGAGCCCGAGCAGCTGTGGCCAAAAGTATGCCTCAGTGAATTCCTTGCTAGTTTGCAGTGATCTCTCCTTGAGTCTTTGGGTTGCACCCTTCATGACTGTAACCATAACAATGCATGTGGCACAGTCGCAGATCGAACTGCCAGGCTGGGCGGAGTCGGCCGACGATGACAAATGGTTATTCTTTCTCAGAATCTTTCTACTACCCTCCTACGGGATGGACTCCCATAAAACGAACTGGGTGAACGCTGAGGGGTAGAGTAGAAGTGGGTGCTATTCACTCTCGATGGACTTTTTCTCTGGGAGGGCGACCGCCCCTGCCGAGGGTTACAAGTATGTACAGTTCGACCAATGCCCCAAATTTCTGCGTGTTAATGGTGCCCGCAGACCTCCACAGTGGCCGAGCCTAAAAGTATGGGTAATTGGTGCCAAATCGGACGAGATGACTACTGACGTCCTATGGTACAAATCTGGTACGATACGGATCAGGCGGAAAGAGAACGCGAAACACGAAATCTGACATTTCCCAGACATCGTGGTCTATACTCTGGTCTGGACCTTGATCCTCTTCTCGGTTGTGTACGGACTAGCAGGGCTTTGGGCATACTTTGTCTTCTTTCGCAGCAAACTGGGTTTGATACTTCTCATCGCCTTTTGCACGATTGGTTTGTTCGCGGGAGCCTCGAGTGGGGCCGTAGTGGGTGCGCAATTGACTATTGCGGCATGTCACTCTTTTATTACTGATCAAATCCTCCAGGTATTTTGCTTGCCAGTGTGTATAATGCAGGCTTCTTTGCCATGGCAGTTTGGATACCTTTAGCTTGGGCGGTGGTGCAGGTTCTGATAGTGATCATATCTGCTCATGCAGATCTGAGCTTGAACACTTTGTGAGTGTGAAGCGAGGTTGAAGTTGTCGAATGTAACAACGGGCAGTGACCAGCAGTCGCACGTCGGAGTGTTCGTCTCGCGTAGCTGCGCAATACACATTGAGCTTCGAGCAACACAGACGATAATTGGACGAAAGAATGATCGATGGTTGACACGATGATGCTATGTTACAAGTGAAATATGTACATTGTATCTAATAGAATAAATAGCGAGAGCTAATTACAGAACGAATGCGTTGAGAAGTTTGCGGAACAAATCACGGCTGGTATCGTAATTGTATGAGATCTACACAGATATCTCGTCCGTCCCCTTCCCCTTGACTTCTGTGTGCAGTCAGTTTGAATGTCCTTCTCCAAGCTACTGTTCCTCCTCCACGTCTCGACGCGTGTATGAATTTTCAATGAGTCGCCCCACCCAAATTCAGAAGCTTCCGAACGACCGTCTACCATGCCAACTCTTCCCTGCGTCCGTCATAGGTATGTGAAAGCGATCAAATCTCATGCCTGCGGAGGACTCTTGGAATCAGCGGCTTAACGGTTACTCGGGAGTTTGCGAGTGTCTTGGTCTGGCGCAACTTCCCCGCATCTGAAATGTGGAGGAGCATTGTGAAGCAATATCTCGCTCTTACACGAACCGCACGTACTGGACACCAAAGCAAGTTGAGAAGTTCCTCACCAAGTCAAGATTGAACCGAGCGTGCAAGATCCTCCGTCGATACTCTACTCAACCCGATCATAGCAGCGTTATCCTTGAAAAGAATGGCGACACTTGGGTTATCGTCACAAACTGAAAGCGAACTCTCTGAGCAGCTCAGCTCGGAAGGGTACAGGCAGAAAGTCGACCTCCGGTACTACCCCGATACCGACTCGTTTTCCCTTTATCTCAGCCAAGCGTTCCCCGGGTGCGAGGGGAATGTTGACTTTGTACCGCTGCCAACCGGGCCTGAGCCGCGGCGTGAACTGGAGATTTCTCGAGACGCAAGCAACAAAGTCATGGTTCTGAGCATTTCACCGTCCACCCCAGTCGTTGCGCCGCACTTCTGGTGCGAATATGCTTATGTCGAGCACAAGCCGCCGGTCGTGATTAGTGAGTCTTACGATTTAAGCGCTGATGTACTCGACGTTGATTGCCGACGTTCCATTCACGCTCGCTCCGACGGAGTGCTCAGATGTGCAGGTTGGATGCACCAAGGACGGAAAGGTCGCGGCGTTCCGGATTCGTTTCCCCGAGCAACAATTGGAGGAAGACTTCAGAGGCTGATCGAGCTAGTCTTGCTAGCAAGCAGATTGAAGAAGCTCGTGCAGAGTTCGACAAATGGGACCGTGAGAATTGATGGGCGGTGAATAAATTTTCGGTTAGGAGACAACACCAATCACTATGGGAAGTGCGACGGCGGATGCGGGAATACAAACAATTGATGTATTGCAATACTATCTATGATAATTGATGTATTGCAATACAGTACTAGTGTATGACGTGAGAAAAAGATGAGCAGGGTCTGTGTGTACAATGGAGGATTCTTTGCCATGGCAGTTTGGATACCTTTAGCTTGGGCGGTGGTACAGGTTTTGGTAGTGATCATATCTGCCCATGCAGATCTGAGCTTGAACACTTTGTGAATTTGAAGCGAGGTTGAAGTTGTCGAAATGTGACAACGGTCAGTCTAACGTCGCAGTGTTCGTTACGCGTATCTGCGCAATACATATTGAGCTTTGAGCCACACAGATGATAATTGAACGAAAGAATGATAGATGGTTGATACGATAGTGCTATGTTACAAATGAAATATCTACATTGTATCTAAAGCGAGAGCTAATTACAGAAAGCTGTACGATCCCAAGTATGTACAGAATAGATGGGGAATTGGGGCACCAAAAGATCCAACCGGTGGTCTATGGCCAGCAGACGCGTGCTTCATTGCCAGAATGAAGGACGTTCTCACTGATTGATCTAGCAGCTGGCCAAAGCAGATGCGATTCGAGAGTTCTTGTCCGTGTCGGAGCTGCAAGCAACGCTGGTTCCTTCCTTGTTGACAAGAGGCAAAACTTGGCAAGCGAGCGTTGCGGGGCATGCAGTCAACAGGAACTTGCCACCGACGCACTGGCCAAAAGAGTTGCCGACACAAGTAGACGTTCCATCGGTACACGCCGAGTTGGCAGAGAGGCCGGTCTTTGCATTGTCGGCAGTCTGGGCGGCACGACCGTTTGCGCAGCGAATCGCGTCGAGGCCTCCTCCTCCTCCTGCAGCCTTGGCCGCGGGTGGGGTAACTGGGGTTGCCGGGGCAGCAGGTGCGGCGCCACAGCTGGGGCCAGTAGGTGCTGCCTTGGGTGCCGGTGCCGGTGCTTGCGGAGCTGCAGTCTGTTTTTGCTTGGGCGCTTGTTGGGGGGGAGGGGCGGCAGCTCCGCCATTGCCTCCAGCGGATCCACAAGGAGGGTTGGGGCCAGGCAACTGGGCAGGGGGGATGACATTCAGAGGAGCAGATGCTAAAAAAAAAGGACAAAGCCATCATTAGCTACATGTTGCATCGCCAAACTTTCTAAAGCAGATATGGATGCTTACCAACAGCATTTGCAATTGCCTGGGCTCCATCAAAGTTGTTGCGGAGCTGTTGGGCCAGCCCGGAGCGTTCACATCGACCAGCCTCTGAGTTGGCCTTGCCAGCCAGAATTGCGCTAAAGAACGCGCCTGAGATATCGAAACAGTTGGCGCCCTGTTTGCCAGGCTTGCCACCTAGAGATGAGCAGAACGCCGCGAGGTCAGCCTTGATGGCAGTGGTGCGGGGGTCCTCGATAGCAAAGACGGACGGTGCCAAGATGGCCGCGGCGAGAAAGAGGGATGCAGAGGTGATGCGCATGGTGGGATTTGGGTCTACTTTTGCGAGTCTAAAGAGAGATGTATGTATCTATGGATGTCGGATGATGAGAGGTAAAGAGGAGAGCCGGGAGCGAGCAGCTCCCCTCCTTTTAAAGTCCTTTCCTTCTTGCTGTTAAAGACCATCCCTACGCGCGCACCCCGCGTTGCCGCACCTTCTTTGCGCAGTGTGAACATTTGGCCTTGAGGTGTGCAGGCAGAGTCTGCCGACCCGCCAAGACGCCGGTCGCCGTTGCGGCTGGGTGACACTTACGTGGCTGTGCCTCACTGTGCCGCCTGATATCTTAACGGCCAAGTGCGGTCGGTGTTTGGAAACATTGCAAACGGAAACGGTATAGAATCTCCCAGGGCTCAGCAGTAAGTAGGAGGTAGCAAGCAAGAAAGGATAATTTATTGTTCAGCACTATTAAAGACCTGCATACTATCATAGATTATGAATAACTTTAACAAATCAGCAGAATCAAGAACTGCTTCAACAAGAGATTTCAGTAAGCTGACAATGCATCCATAAATTTGATGTTTTTCCGTCAGTATGAATTTGGTAAAACACTATCATGGTGCGCAAAATGTGTAACTTTGGGAGGATGTGAATGAATTAAAGGAAAGAGACATAACCTGATCCCGTTTCATCCGAGAGTTTCATATAAACGGGAACAGATACAGAGTAAATACGAGTATGTCGACGTCTTACAAGTTACAACCAGCGCGAAACTTTGGATATACAATTAAAATGTAAGAAAAATATGATACAGGCATAAAGGAATGAGTAAATTGTTCTAGGGGATCTATCGTAGATGAAAATGTATGTAATGTAATATGTAAAAGGAGAAGAACTCTTAATCGAATACGCGCTTGACCTTTCTAAAGAAACGTCTAATCCCTCGTTTTTGGGGAGGTGGAGCAGCAGATTTGATCGCAATGGGGGTGCTATTAGCCGGTTGTGGTTGCTGCTGCGAAGGTTGCTGCGTTTGGGAAGGAACTGATGAGATTCGCTTGTTGGCTGATGACGAGGATAACGATAGCTGACGCACAGGGGCGTTAGGAATTGGTGCATCAGATATTGAAGCCGGTAATGGTGCGGATGCGGGACTGGAAAAATTATTCAAGTGGGACGTGTCAAGAAGACGAATCGAGTTGCGAACAAAAAGATTGTCGGGTGCCTGGTTGAGCCCGTATTGTGACATGCTGAGGACGGTTGAAACACTGCTTGAACTGTGGGCGTGAATGGGTTGGGTAGGCAACTTTGCGGCAGAGGCGACCATGGACGGAGTCATTGGCCTTGGCCCATTGGGACTGCGGCGGGCAGGTTGAACGCGCGTATTTGCTGAGGATGCAGCTTGCGTGGCGGGAGTGATGGTGGAAGTAGTGGATATGTCTTGAGCAGGGGATGGCAATTCGACCTCGATTGTTGACCAAGATTTGGGTGAGGACAAGGTCAATTCGTGTTCACTCGTGGTTAGAGTGAGATCTGAAGAATGCTCTCGAGAATTTCGATACCAGTCCCCAATGGGATCTTCCGAATCGATGATTGGAAAGTCCCCAACAGTATCATCGGAATCAACGACGGCGGCGTCCGTTTGCAGACTGCCAGGAGACACCTCAATAACGGTATCCAAAGAGCTAAAGCTTTGGCGACGTCGATCAAGAGAACTATACGCTGAATCAAGGTTCTTATCAGTGGCACTGGTGTTGGTGGGGATTGTCGATATAGTGGCAAATGAAGTGTCAACTATGGTGTTGTTCATTTCACGATGGCCTTCAGAAAAAGAACCTTTCATATGACGGCCAGGATCCTCGCGAGGTGGGCTGCTGGTAGGAGGCGGGGGAATCATCAGTCGAGGCAGGCCAGGACTCTCTGGCCGACATTGGATAGGAGTGCTTGGGCGAGAGGTGACCGGTGCTGGATTCTGAGATGCAAGTGGTTTCGCCACTGAATCGCGTTGGGTGTCCTGCCGCTGTACTGCCTCCGGTTCATCGTCTTCTTCAGTAAGAGAGTCCGTCGCGTTCTGCTGCGCTCTGATCTCGGCCATTCGCGTCCTGCCTGGCCGACTCCGAGTTCTTGCCAATGTCGGTGCAAATTCTTCGTCAATCTGGAACTTGTTTACATCTTCCAGTAGGTGATCCAGCAACGCAATGGAGCGACGTGGTCGCACTTCCAGCTGGCCGCGCACCGCCAACAGGCGCTCGTTTGAGGGACGCTTCCGCGGTTCAACTTCAGCAGTAACGTCAGTCGAAGAGAATGAAAATGAACTCGAATTGTCAATATCGTCATCGCGATCGCGCCGGGAGATGGAGCCAAACTGATAAAGGGATTTGAAGGGGAAGTCCGCATCGGCAGCACCATCAGTGGGATAAGAAATCTCGTGCTCGTCATCTAGTGTCCACTCCATACTATTTTCGGGGTCAGTTAGCTCGTCTTCGGGAATATTTGACCATACTGAGGACCACGAATAGGTACGAGAAACACTTGACAGTGGTCTACCAGATCTGACGCTGGCAGTACGATTTCGACCAGGTAGCGTCCCAGTACTGCTATGAATCGTGGAACGGCTGCGGTTGATTGTGGCCTCGTTATCGGCATCTGAAATCAACGCCGGAACGGCTTGAATGTCGGTCGATACCGGCCGTTTGTTCAAAGAAAGAGGTGATGGTTCTTGACCTTGGGATTTTGCTTCAAAGTCCCGTCCATCTATAGTTTGGCGCCATGCCTTTTGGGCCCATGTGACTGGCCGCCGACGTCGCTTGGTGGACTTTTCGTGCTGCAGCTGTAGCGGATCTGGGGAGGAGCCAAGTGCAAGGGGAGTAGCCGTCACTCGACGAGCAGACTTTTGACGGTTGATCGTACTGCGGCGGCGAAAACGAGACGACTGGCGACGGACTACTAGCTTGCTCGGCAGCACCTTGGCGGCTCCTCGTCCCGTATCGCTCGTATCGAGGTCCATAATCGACAGCGTCGCCATCTGGTTGTGAAGGTCATTCATGACAGAACCTGTCGCTAGATGAGTGTAAATAATGTTTGATCCAGTCGGGACGTCTTTTGTGACTACTCGAACTTTGAAGTACGTTCTGAAAAAAGCAAGACAAAGTATTTATTAGCACAATGCACGCAATTAATATTGTTCGAACTCACCACCAATGCTCTATTATACTACCGCTCCCACGCTCTGAAACACTGTCGGGGGCTCAGGCACGCACTTTTGCAAAACGGTCAAGCGATAGGGCGACTGCGCGGTCGGTCGTCTTGCGGACGTTGAGGGATATAGATTTATCCAGGTAAAAGTCTGTGGAGGATGTATTGGTCTTGGTTCTTGTTGTCGAAGGATACTTCAAAGCAATTCTTGGCCATGGCCAAGCCGATCAAAGTTCACGCCCGCCATGACATGCATGACACAGTCATCACAGCCACGGAAATTTTGCCAAGGACGACAATCTCCGACATCTGATCGCCGAGCATTGGTACTTTTGGAGATTTGAGATGTTTGCTATTCAATCGGATTTATACAAAGTTATACCAGTCCCACAAGTATTTAACGCATAGCAGCTATGAGATTTGACACAGAAACAGTAGAGTAAATAAATAAAAACACAGTGTTACAGAGGGCAAAAGATGAGGAATCTAATCTAATCCCTCCGGCAGATGAACTCGGCTAGCCATTTCCCGAACTGGGCTGTCGACCCGGTCAGACAAATGATGCCCCCATCCGCCGACAATGCGCAGAATATCTTCCGTCAAGTCGTAGTTTCCTAGAACTAGATGTGCGTTAGTTGGCATACTGATCTGACTTTGACTTCAAAAACGACGTACTATCAACATGATCAGCACTTCCCGGTCCACCTCGCGCCGATAGCATTCCTGCCGGTTGGTCCTTGAACTCTCGAGTAATGACTGTAACATTATTCGGATTATAACGCTGGTGTTTCCAGCCTTCAACGCACATGTACTAAAATTGCAAATCGCAACGGGTTATCTTCAAATCCGTGATGGCAACGCTTGGAGCAACTTACGCCCAGTGACATCAAGGGCACGGTTCCGTCTCTGCCGGGGAAAAAACGTCAAATCCCTGCTCGCCGTTCTCTGTACGCTGCACAAAAACTCACCCTTCTGCCATTTGAACCCCACTTATAATACCGAGATCCCGATCCGTGTACCCTGTATCAACCTCGATTTCTCCATCCTTGATCCACATTCCTGACGAGACAGATTCCTCGCCCTTATCAGAACCAAGTCCATACGTGCCATTGCTGGCGTAGGTAGCCGTCGGAGCGGGATGACTTGGATCAGACTGTGTAGAGGAAGATTTCTTGTTAGTAGATCCACCGGAATTGCCAGAGGAAGTCGACGAGCTGGTTGTTGCCGAGGGTTTTTTCGGAACTGTTCGGTAAAAGTACTTTCGCTCTGTCGGCAGACCAGTACCGTACCTACGAAAGGTGAATAATGAATGATGTTTAGCTTTGGCCCTTTCCCGCAATGTTTAAAGAATGCAAACAAATGTTACGTACAAACAGTAAATTTTGAAGTGTGGGCCAAATGACGGCAGCGGCGCGACGAGCGGATTGGTCCAACTCCGTTTATCGTGCTTGGATTGTCGTAACTCTTTCTTAGTTTGAGCAACGTTCCATACATGCGTATCTTTCCAGTAGGGGTCGCCTGCCACAGCCAGAATCAAAGGAAGTGTCGCATTGGCGGAAAAATCGTGCCGGGTTGTATTGGACGAATTGATTTCGGCCGACGCGTTGTGGTCCGTCGGGGACGTGTGATGCACTTGAGCCGCATAGGTGACTTTGGCAGCGTCAGCATCGCCCGGTGCGGTTGCCGATGAGGCATTAGAGTGACCTTCTACATGGAGGAGTGAAACCATATCGCCGAAAGGGTGGTGTGTCGCATTGACCTGGTCCGGAGCCTGGTGACCTTTCTTGCCCCAGATCGTATCGCCGCCGTAAGGAATCATCGATGCAATCCCTCCCCTAAAGTGTGACACCGTTAAATACATAGGACTAAGTGTTAGAAGCAGCCGGGCCACTGTACCAAGAACGAAACAGTCGAGCTCGCTGGGCTTTGGGCATGAGGTAATTTTCCAGCGCAAAGGCTTGAATACCGTTTAATTGAGCCGTATCTTTCATTTCTCCTGACAGCATAGACGCAACAGACTTTTACACCACAGAAGTGAGCGTTCGGAGCGGTGGTCAGCAAGTACGGGTTTCTCACCTTGGGCACTCCCAACAGTGTTCCCGCAATATTAACCCAACCTTGAAGATACTGCGCGCACCAAGCATCTCCATTTTGATGTCCGAGCTCCCCCTTGATCCAGTTCATAAAATATAACACAACTGTCGCACCCATCGAATGTGAGACTAAAACCACCCGCGCTGATTCGCCCCCACCAGCATGCTCATAAGTGATTTCGATCGTTGACTTGAGTTTGGTGAAAAAGCGATCACGTATCTCGAGCTTTGTAAGACTTAATCGCCAATCATAGGAGGCCAAATGCACTGATTCCATGAAGAAAGAAGTAGGAGTTAGATGAGTTGGCTTGCAGAGTGGTCAAGGAAAGAAAAGAGACGCACTGTTATTGCTATCGTATCCCAATGCCCCAAGATTAGAGATTAGCTTAGCCCAAACCCAGAATCTACGCCGTCCATTGTCAGACACGCAACATGGTGGACGGGAACGGATGCCTCTTACCCTGGAAATAGATAGTCTGCTGCGTCCAAACCCTGCGCTGCTCTAAGTTTGACT
This sequence comes from Phlyctochytrium arcticum, assembly GCA_025602905.1. Lineage (NCBI taxonomy): Eukaryota > Fungi > Chytridiomycota > Chytridiomycetes > Chytridiales > Chytridiaceae > Phlyctochytrium > Phlyctochytrium arcticum. The sequence continues at coordinate 179,788 of JAHLKI010000040.1, read as the reverse complement.
CCAGGAGGATCCATTCCGGTCTTTTCGTCCAGCATCATATGATAAATCCAGCAAGCATTGTTGAGCAACATGGATTTGAGGTGATCCGTGGTACCCCAAATACGTTTTCGAAAATACTTTTGCCCACAAGCGCGGTTAGCAGCAATAATCGCGTCCAGGGCAGCCGCATCAGCAGACTTTGCAGAATTCGGGGACGAGGAGGGTGATGGCGGTGGAGCTGAAGATTTGGTGGCAGACGCGGCTGATGCGGTATCCTTTTGGTCGGGCTGTAAGTTCCGGGCCTTGTGGTGGGGCGTGGGAACATCCACCATGTCCTTGTCTACTTTGGGTCCTGTGTTCCATACTTCGAGACCTGTTGACACGATCCCTGGAATGAGAATGACGGGGTGCTGATCAAGCAAGAGTAGGGAGTAGTAAGAAAATGACAATTCCTTTCCCCCCGTAGTAAACTTGGCTTACCTTGGCGCCCAATCCTTCTTCTGCTAATCGTGCTCCAGGTAGGAACTGTTCCGCCTCTCCATTTTGTGTACCCCGCGTCGCCCGACCTCCCCCGCCTCCAAACAGAGCAGGCATCTGCAAAATGGATGTGACATTTCCCCAGAAATCAAAGTTGCTGACTCCCGGCATTCCCATATCCGGCAGGTACTCGGACAGATCGATATCGCCAAATGCCTCAGAGAAGAGACTGGAAACCTGCTGCAGTGGGTGTGGAAGGTTGACTGGAGCATGAATATGAGGGATCGCAAAAAATGTAAGGGCGGTGCCCAGAATAATTCCAAACAAGAAAAAAAAGCGGCGATACTGAATAGACATTGCGATCCCGCATAGTTTAGAAGCAATATCCCATTCAAAATTGCATTGAGGGCATACCTCTGTTAATTTTCGCTTTACCAGCACGATTTTCGTCCGAGTTTCATTTGCGGATTTTAGAACACCTTGACGAACTCTCTTGCCTGCTTGTGCTTTCTCTGGCCGAGTTGATTTGCGTTCTGGCGAAGAATCTTTGCCTGTTGAAGCTAGCGGCCGTTCATGGTCTGATGAGAAAGGTTCATCGGCATCTTCCGAAGGTCGTGGCTTTGAGCGACGTTTACGAGGTGACATTCTTGGATTCAATACTCTTGTCGGGGTCCAAATTTCGAAATATATCTTTCGCCCTTTGCCTCCCTCTACCTGTTGTCCCAGGACGATTTCCTTTTGACAAATCGCGTCGCGGATGTGCTGGAAGATCGTAGATCACGCCAAGGGTTGCTGTGTTTTCACGCTGAAAAGAATGGAGCAGACGGAAACTGCAGAAGCGCCGTCACCTCTACCGACATTTTGGAGGAAGCAGTTGCTGATACAACCTGTATATGTGTGGGGTGCCATCTTTTGATTCTTGCACCGAGTGACTGGCTCGGTTGCGCAGAGCACGAGGTCGGCGCCATCTCTGTGACAAAGCTGCCAACTTGACAGCTTCGGATGATCTTCCAACGAATAGACAAAGTGATCAAATCTCAAGCGAATGCAGAAAGAGGATTTGACGAAACTTCTGAGAGCGGCGTTGGACAAACACAAGAAAAAGAAACGGAGGATCCAAGAAGATCGTCCACGGGAGGCCCCACATCAAAAGCTATTGGATCAGTTTGGTGGAGAGACCCCAATACACCCCCGCACCCCCGAAATGCTTCGCAGATGGTTCGGTTTTGGTTACTGCCATGGGGTTGTTACGTTTTCTTCTTCCAATAGTATCACGTAACAACTGCCGAAATAGATTTCGGATGTCACTTAACCTATTTACAAAATTGGCTGCAGAGTTGCCTGCTCGCAGTGAATCTTTTGAACAGGTATGTTCCAAGGCTTGTTTAGGCCCTGCAAGGATGTGCAAAGGTGGATCATCTCCGGAGAGAGGATTGCACTGGCCTCGATTGTTTTCCTCGGAGCAGAAGATCACGGCAGCATTACGGCAGCTGGCGTACGGCGTAGCGGGAGACTCTGGCAGATGGCTGCGACGACAGCAATTTACCGCCTGGGGAACCTTATGATGACTTGGAGGTCAGATAGTCTCTGAACTTGGAAACATCCTTCCTGATGTTGCCGCCAACGGCGATGTCCCCTATCAAGTGGTCGTCGATCTTTACGCTTTCGTCCCTGCGTACTGCAAACTCTCTGCGCTTTATGAGCAATATGGTTATCCTCAATTCTGCGCCCTCCCCCTTCGGACATCCCTCGTCCAATCTCACGTCACGATCGACACGCTAATTCTCACATGCCATGTTCTTGGTCGGTCAGCAAGCGTCATTAGAAAATTTACTGATGAGCAGAGGATGGCCCTGTGGAAGGAGGTGTTTGACTTCTGGAATCCTGTTTTCCAACCACAGAAGCAGAAGGGAATGGTCTTCTGTGGTCTTATTGCCACCGACGGGGTAGCCTTGACCGCCCACCTACAAACCCCAGGAAGGACGTACGGGGCAAAAACCGCCCGAAAATCGAAAGATGCGCTACAGTCCGAAGTTCAAGCAGCGTATTTCCAACATCACCTTGATCATATCCGGACCGCCAGAAACCGCGTCGTCGCTGACCCGAACAAGCGGGATATTCTGTTTTTCCGCGGCATGAGGGCGGGAGCTATGATGAGCTACACCGCAAATCGGAGGACTGTGGAGACGGGAAGGAGGGCGTATGGCAAGAAGATGCCATCCCAACGCACAAAACAATGAAACTCGATGATCTCGTCTGGTTCCTTGTATCTGCGTTTGGCCATAACGACGGCTTCATCGCTCGAAAGGCGTTCTACTCGGCTGAAATTCATCGAAAGTACCGCTGGAATGTCTACGTCAACGTCAACATCCGACGTTTACAACACGACCTGTGAAAGCGGTTAAGAAAAATTTACGGCAAACACTTTGTTCTGATTATTGGAAACTGGAATGACGCGGGAAGGACAAAGTCAAACGTCATCCAAGACCACTGGTTGGCGAATGACATTCGCCCGGCACCGAATCCCTTACTTCTTAATTGACGAAAGTAGTACGTCCAAGAAGTGTCAGTGAGGGGATGACGTGGTGAAAGGTATCAAGATAAGGCCGCACGCGAGGCTTTGGAGGAAGCGCAAGGGAAAACAGAAAAAGTCCATGGATTGCAGGATAGGTAATGTGAAGCCCTCTCGAGATCTCGCTTTAGAGCAGACACTGACTTCCACCCCTTTTCAGGTTGTGACAACCCCAAATATTTGCAGCAAGGATGAGACTATTACTTCTGGAGCCGGGACGTCCTCAGCACTCTGAACATGATTGACATTGTCAAGTCCTACACGCAAGGTTAAGGAAGACCGACCTTGTTTAGCAGGACGAATGTTGGGGGAGTTGGTTTAGTTTAGCTAGTATAGCATTTCCTCGAAGTTATCGCAACTAGCCGGTTCGCCGGATAAATTAGCTCAGAGGTAGATAAGTGGATTCTCGGTAGAATTCCAGTGATACTCTAAGTGTGCATGGTGTTGGAGAAAGAAGACGATGTATTTGCGTAATGGCGACCAGAATAGCTATCGTACAAGCAGGAAATCTACGCAGAGGAATCCGGTGAAGCAACAGGGGGATTGCACAGGGACAGACAGAGAATTATATACGTATTCCCGGGATATACTTATGCACCTCCGGTGAATTCCGAACATAACAACACTACAACAGACAGAAAGAGGATGTACTGTACAGGCCGACCAAAACCATGCAAATACTGAACTTGAGTTTTCGCAACGCTCATGAGTTTGAGGGAACGAAGAAAATAGAAAAGCAAGAACAGAACCAGTGTAAAATCTAGATTTTAACATTGAATGAAACGGATAATAGTATGTGACCAATATCTTGCTTTCATTGGCAATGTTGTGCGAAAAATCCTACAAACTAGTGCCTACGTGCAGCGGATGTGGCCAAAGCTGCCCTATTACCAGTCCCGGTAAGGGATGTTGATGCTACCTGTGGACTACGATAGCAAGCACGGATGTAGTTGTCTAAGAATATCACATACCTAAAAAGTAAGCGTACCGATGTTGGGCATAACTTTCCCCAGTTTTTTACAGCACCGTACGGTATTGTATTCTCCTGATGTCTATCAATTTATTTATTTTTTCAGGCGACCGTTACGTTCTTACCTATATCAGTGTATATTTATTTTAAGGTAGTAGGTTCCTGAGTGTTGGACCAAGGAAAGGATTCGGAACTGGGTGAGGGTAGGGAAAGAAGGACTTCTAATAAAATTTTCCAAAAAAACCCATCGGATATACAGACGATCGTACTTCCGATGACTGTTTATACCGGTCCCATTTTTCTGTCTTCACAATTGGCTTTTCTTTCGCTTGACCTCCGCCCCAGCTGATCTACAGGTAATGAATCAGTACTGGACGGATCCTCCGACAAAGTATCCAGCAACCAAAGTATCCAGAGTAGGAAATTAACATGGGACATACTCCATGAAGTGGCGGTTCCCAAATATGTATTGTCTAGACCCGTTTCCAAGATCACCCTATAAGCTCAAATTTTCCCTCGGAAGGTACATAATTAAATTTCAAATTATAGATTATAGGAGTTTTGGGAACTAGGATGTACTTAAAGGAAGAGGATGTGATAGACAGAGCGCCATGTGTGGGCATAAAACTTTACCGTCAGAACTTAAGGAAAAAATCACATTATCCATACGTGTCAAAATTTACTTGCATCCTCGGATTCCTCGCCAGAACCGCCATTCCCGCAGGGTTGATAATAGTGCACCGAATTGGATGTACCACGAACTTTGACCTCAAAGCTAGTCATTCCAAAAGTGCTGTTGAAAACCCGCCATGTTGGGACGATGGAGCTGGGTGACCGTCTTTCTTATAGTGGCCTCTGTGCAGGCTGCTGAAGATTTGGTAGGTGTTCATTCCTTAGAAATTTTCAAAATGCCGGAAAGCTACATCCGTGAACGAGTTGACATTAACGAATTCTGCACGTTAGCAAACGACGCTAGTTAAAACGCGTCTTAGCGTATTTTGCCTGACCGCTGCCTTGGGGCTTGTGGGAGAAAACTGTTCCACTATTTACACAACGTACCTTTCCGATGTCTCTCCTGGAGCTGCTGCTTGCGCGCGCGTGCGCGAGGCGCAGAAATTTATGAACAACTATTACAATGTTGCTGGTGCAGCGTAAGATCTTGCTTTCGTTTTCCGAATCCTGATCTCTGGTCCTGACATTCCAATGGCTACGTTGCCTATTTGCAGAGCTTTAGCTTACGACATGGCAGTGGCACCAATTAGTACGGCCCCACTGGATCTGAATCCTCCTAGAAATCTTTACTGCGCAACCAGCGTGACATTGCCTGCCGGGGCGTCGTTACCTACAACACCCTCAACTTCCTCGTCGACGATCCTTGCGGCAGCAACGACAACAACGGTGGCGGCTGCTGCAACAACCACAGCCTCTACATCCTCAAGCTCGGCGATGTCATCTACGACTTCCTTAACAACCACGAAATCGGCCTCGACAACCACCATTAGTAGCGCGGCAGCTGCGACAACCACAGCCTCTACATCCTCAAACACGGCGGTGTCATCTGCGACTTCCTTAACAACCACGAATTCGGCAACGGCCTCGACCACCACCGTCAGTAGCGCTGCAGCTGCGGCTACGTCCACAGGCCTATCTTTGCCATTTTATATGCAAACGACACCATCGCCGTCACCCACTTCTGTTGCAAGCAGCAGCACATCTAGTGCGGCTGCTTCCTCGGGAATTGGTATTCCAATACTTGACAGTATTGTGAGCGTGATTGTCGGGAGCTCTACAAGTCGTTCCACCAGCTTAGCACAATTAACAACGTCAGCTTCTTCTGGCACGGGGTCGACATCAGTTGCGACTACCGTCCATAGTCTGGTCACAACAACAACCACGGCGCACTTTGGTGCAACAACGACAGCAGTTTCTTCTAGTGCACTGACTGTAATTACAACAACAACCCCAGCAGCGGGAGGTGGTGGACTTTTAGGGAATCTCCTTGGTGGAGTGGGATCTGTTGTAGGGGGTGTTGTAGGAATTGTTACCACCGTATTACAAGTGATTCTTGCGACTCCAACAGCTACCCCTACTCCAGTGAATTTGGTTTCCGTTGTTAACAGTTTGGTACAGACGATCCTGGCCACTCCTACGTCAATTCTTGCGAATGTAGTAGAGAGCATTTTGGCAACCCCCACCTCGATTTTGCAATCTATCTTACAAACACCGACCGGCATCCCTACAAACATTAACCTTGCCTCCGCGTTGAGCGAAGCAGTTCATTCGATATTAGCAACGCCGACAGCCACAGCCAACCCCAACCTGGCTTCGATTGTTAGCAATATCGTCAATTCAATTCTTGCCACTCCAACCTCTATTCTACAATCGACACTTCAGACTCCCACGGCGTTGCCAACAGACGTGAACCTTGCATCTGTTTTAAGTAATGCCGTTCAGTCCATTTTGGCGACTCCGACTTCCGTCTTGCAAAATGTGGTGGATCACCTTCTGGCTACCCCAACATCCATCCTTCAGTCAATTTTGCAGACGCCAACTGCGATGCCTACCGCGCTACCCGACCTGAATAGTGTGGTGAACAACGTGATTAGCTCGATGCTCCATACGCCCACTCCCTTACCAGACGCCAACCTTGCGTCTGCCCTCAGCGACGCGATTAATTCACTTTTGGCAACCCCGACATCTATTCTAAACAACGTGATCAATACTCTCTTGGCAACACCTACATCTATTCTTGAGAACGTGGTGGACCATCTTCTCGCGACACCTACATCAATTCTACAATCGATTTTGCCAACCCCATCACCATTGCCGACAGACATCAATTTGGCATCTGCTCTGAGTGATGCTGTTCAGTCTATTTTGGCCACTCCGACATCCGTCCTGCAAAACGTGGTAGACCATCTTCTTGCTACCCCCACATCCATCTTGCAACAAGCTGGGGACCATATTCTGGCGAGCGTGACGTCGGTCGTCGGAAACGTAGCCAGTCACATTCTTGGGACGCCTACTTCTATCCTCCAATCTATTCTGCAGACCCCTTCCCCACTCCCGGACTCCAATCTGGCTTCGGCTTTGAGCGATGCGGTAAACTCCATTCTGGCCACCCCGACCTCCATCTTGGGGGGTTTAGCCGACTCTCTGCTGGCAACACCAACTTCCATTTTGCAGCAGGTAGTGGATCACATACTTGCAACACCTACGTCGATTTTGCAAAGTATAGCCGACCAAATTCTTGCGACGCCTACGTCTGTCCTCCAATCTATTTTGCAGACCCCCTCCCCATTCCCGAACTCCAATCTGGCTTCGGCATTGAGCGATGCGGTAAACTCTGTTCTTGCCACCCCGACCTCCATCTTAGGAGGGTTAGTCAATACACTTCTGGCGACTCCAACATCCATCTTGCAGAACGTTGCGGATAACCTGCATGAGACGCTCGTGGTAACCCCTACGTCTATTCTAGAAAGCGTTCTCCAGTCCGTCCTAGCCACTCCTACGTCAATCATAGGAAATATTGTTGAGAATGTTGTTGAAACTCTGGTGGTGGCACCCACCTCTATTATTCAAAATGTTATCGAATCAATTGTAGAGACGCCCATGTCATCTATCAATTCGCTACTGACTTCTGTACTGGCGACCCCCACATCTGTCCTGCAACAAGTTGTTGAAAGCATCGTTGCTACGCCGGTGTCCATCCTAAGTTCCGTTGCGCAAGCTGTGTTGGAAACTCCACACTCCCAGATTCAATCGGTGGTTGACCAATTAACTGTTATTTCCACTATTGTGTCGGTTGCGCAGCAGGTGACTATCCCAATACCCGATCCACTGGACACCTTACTTGGACTCACACCAACACCAACGCCAAGTCCAGACAGCCTTTCTTTGACCCCATCTCTGAGCATCGATACACACAGCGATCTTTCCGTAACTGACGTCTTCGTCTCTCCCATCACTAGCAGTGATCTAGGTGTCGTTTCATCTACATCCAGCGCCGACCCAAATGCTGCTACTGTGGTGCCAGTCACGTCAACTACTGTGGATGCGGGCCTCATTACTCCCACACCAACACCAACCTCTACAACTGATACCTTGACATCGACTTATCTCCCTGATAGCGCATCAGCGAGTAATATGACTACAACTCCCACTATACCTAATGAGTTTTTGGCTCTTGGATATACCGCCGTACCTCGAGCGATTCTTGATACATTCAGCAAGTCTGCATGTCTGAATCCGATTGGGGAGTTCGAAGCTGCTACCATAACACGTTCTCCAGAACCTGTCTCTTTCCCCACAGAAGCGCAAATTATGATTGACACCGACGCCACGCCGTATTCTATGTGGCCAGCATGGGTGCGCAAAAGCGGTAACTGGAGAAAGGGGCGATTTCGATATATGCGTAGTGGCGGCCTATGTAAGTCTTCCCGTGTTCTTGAAAATTGTGCTCGTAGCTGAAATAGGTACTACAGCCACCGCGACGAGTACGGTAATGGCACGATGCTTCACAACAGCAGCCCCGGTTGCCTGAGCCATCACGCTATTCTTCTTTTCTGGGCAAATACCATAATAACATTCTGTTGATACCCAAGGTACATTGCGCAGTACTATTGGGATAAAAAGGCGAACCATCATGACATAGCAAAACGGAATTGGATTCGTTGCGTGAATATAATGTGTGATAATGTAAGATGGGAGGATGTATATCCTAGCAGACGCAGCATTGGAAAAGAATATGATGCGCGTGTGAATGATACAACAAGCGGACGAAAAATTGGGTAGGGGAAAGCAAGTGTAAAATTTGAAATGCCAAATTTCGAATATTGATGGTGATAGAACGTGAAATCTGTCAAACACCATCCTACGTCTACCTACATGGATATACATTAGACATAACTAAGCTCGAGCAAAATGCCCTTGTTGGCGTTCCCGGGCAGGTTCCCGGCAACTTCCCGCTCAGCGCAGACTGTATAATGACCTGGTGCTGGGCTTGACGGGCTAGAGACCTCAATTGAGCCACTTACATGGAGGATGGAATCTTTCGACAGCATTTTTATCAGTGTAATAAGTACCCTGCAAGAGTGCAGATCAGCTCCAGAGTGTTGGCAGTACGTGAGAGCCTCCGGCTGAGTGCATCTTCCCTCCATGAAGACAGTCAGTTCTTCAAAGAGGGATACCTATCAGCTTTGCTGCCTTCGGTCGTAGTTTGTTACTCTTATGCGCAGATTCTGGGTGCACACGCATCCGATCAATGGCATGATAAGAAACCAGCAAAGGCAAAAGGGAAACATGTAAGGGAAGATTTGACTGCTTGCGAATTTATCTGGCGCGTGAGTGCCAGGGAGAGCGGTCAAAGATCAAACGTCCACCTGTCAAAATCCTCAAGCTCCCCCAGGCCGCGCTGCGCCACATACGGTCGCCAGCAGTCCAGCAGCAATCCTTAGCGTCACCTTGCAATTTGCTGTTGCAAATGCGATAAACTTGCTGGCAATCATGACCTTGATCAAGGCACTTCCCACTGTGATCTCTCGGTCGGCGGGTGAGCAACGGCAGAGAGTGCTGCAACTGTACCGGGATTCGCTGCGGGCTGCACCAGACATTATCGAGATGTACAAGTTGTCTTACCCAACATGGAAGGTATGTGAAAAGAAGAACCAGTATTGACGGAAAAGCTGCCAGACCTCCAAGTAGCGCTGACAGCGATCTGTCCTTACACTTCTCATGAGTCGTGAACTAAACTGTCGTTTAGTTGCGGGAGCGCATGCGGGAAGAATTCGACAAGAATCGAGCCGTTACCAACCACGAAGTGATCGACGTACTTATATTCAAAGGCCGCAATGAGCTATCCGAAACTCTCCAACAATGGAAGCAAGATGATCATGTCCAACGATTCTTCCCGAATGACACATATAACCAACCTGAGAGAAAAGTTCGACCATTTGAAGATGATAACGGAAGGGGAACGCACTCAGATTTCTTGGCTGATTTCTACCAAGGACATTCCGCGAATCTTCGAAGTAACAATTACGCATAAGAAGCTCGAAACCCCCAATTATTTGTCATTTCAGTCATTCGCCTTTCATTACTTCAGTGCGAGTATTTCTACTGTTCCGCTTAATACATACATGTCTCCCTCTAGCGGCGACTACGCTTCCCTCATTCTAATTATACCTCTGTCAGCCGTTTTCGATGTTCACACGTAGAATCATAAGTATGTGGTTCGGGTGTCACACTCATACTAAGATGAATACCTTTCCTGATAATTCGCGATGACTTTGTGGCAAGATTTTGAAGCCAGAAAAGTCTGGCCAGCATCACCATCCACGCATGGTTCGGTTGAACAGAAAGGATTTGTCTTTCGTTGGTAAAAATTCCTTTTCATTACTTGTGGATTTCGTCACATCTTTTGGTTGGATTGGTTACGCCTCGTATCATCTTGCCCATCTTCCGCATCAGGAGGCTCATAAATGGGAATGATGGTGCGCCATCGCGAAGGATGAGGATAGCGACTGTTCCAGACTGTCAAAAAGGCGATGCCTCAAAGAGAATTGATGTCTGGCTCTGACGCAAGATGATTTACGCAATCGCCTACGTTGACTACCGTAGACGAAGCCGAGTACTAGTTAAGGAAGACCGGATTCCTGATCAGATACTGGCTCATCAACCAAGTGCCAACCTGTCACGTCGTCATCTTCATCAGAATTGTCTTCAAGAATATGTTGGAGGGAACGTGAAACGGGTGCATCCGGCACCTCCCGAAGGCGCAAAAGTTCCTGGGCGATTCCGCGTCGCGCCCGAAGGGCGGTATGCAGCCGATATACTTTCTCAAACTCCAACGGGAAAGGCTTACGCACGGCAAATGAAAACGAATCTGTAGACTTTCCAGGTTCGGCCACTGATCCGGTTACGTTGTTCAAACTTGTGCTCCGACGAGGACAGTCTACGTCGCTACTCTTCGTCAACTACGTGTAACTCAGTCTTAGGTCAGAGGAACTTACCAGCCAAGTTCAGGTGCTTGACAGCAAAGTGCCAAATTCTCGAGGGTGTTCTGCACTTGGTGAAGGGGTATCCTAACCCCCTGCGTATAGCATAGATATGCCATGTTGAAATTAAGCATAGCCAGCCCCCCTGTAAAAGCTTCGACATTTGCCTCAGTGAGATACAATGGTGAGCCGGACATGTCCACATCATCTTTGTCGGCACAAGTGAACGACTTTGAACCACAATTGAACATTTTGAACGGTAAATTCACGTGCAAGTAGTGAGCCAGCAAATTTGTCATATGAATGACATGTCCAACTGCCGCATTGTAGCGCTCTCGTGTGCCGTCTACACATTGTTCAAACACTAGACACTAACGGTGTTATGCAAGTTCAGCCTACTCACTTTGGACATTCCCGAGCTGACTAAGTCCCACATTTATGATGCGATATTCCGGTGGTTCACCAAGGTTCTCCGCCATATGGCTGTTAGCAATCGTGTCCGCATGGGACTGTGAAGTGGTTTCGATTGCATTGGGTGATTTCATGCGCTCAATTGCAATTCCTTTTGGTGAGGGAACCCCTTCCACTGACTTGTAAGCGGTTCTCTTTTGCACCCGTCGAAGACGAAAAATCGCTACGATCTCGCGAACAAGCAACCGACGCGACCTCATAAGAACATCCACTGCGCGCTTGTATTGTCCCTGACCGAGTTCTAAGCCATGCCTCAAAGGGAGTAGCTCTCTTACACGCCGTTGCTCAAAGATATCCCTAGCCACGAATAGATCTTGACGTTTTGATGCAACCTTTTCTCTGTAGTCATTGAGTTTCGCACGTTCTGCGGTTTCAAGCGGTTATTATGGCTGGGTAAGAACCCAAGACCTGTATTGTACCTGTTTTGATGAGACCCCTTGCGGCAACCATCGAGCGATGTAATTCAGCAATATGGTGTTTGATAGCAAGTGCTCGTTGCAACGAAGAAATCCCGGTTGTAGGTCGGCTTCCGCCCAGTTGGGTATTGATTTGAGTCTCAAGCTCATTTCGCTCGGCGGCAAGAGTATTATAACTTGATAGAGAAAACTCCAACCTGCCAGAATTATTGTCATTCTACACTGGTTCTTTTGTGGTCAAAGTCAGACGGAACGTTACCTCTCCTGTATGCAAGTGGTGCACCAAAACTTCCTGTGTGTTGCGGCGCATACGCCGCAATCCATTGGCGTGAAGCGCTGTCTTCACATGTACTAGGACTAGATCGCTGCGAAGTTCGAGGCTACGTTTTGAAGCTGAGAGGTGGTGAAGGGTGAAACCGCAGAGTTTTCAAAAGAGCATGTTTGGCCGGTACTGCATGTAGTGACATACAAGGGAGTCGCGTGTTCCTCTCTCCGACACTTGAAGATTTGACTTTTCAACTTTTGACACCACCTACTGCCACTATTGCAATTTACGTTCTGAGAAGTCTCACGGAAGTAACAATTAAGGCGTAATATCACGACTGTAGAGAGTGACTACTCGAGTCAAGTGTGAGAAAGTCTTATCGAGGGAACCGAATGTCCGATCTCTAACAACTATCATACTCAAAAAAAAGTTCACTCCGGGTCCATTTGAAATCTCCAAAGACGTTGAACCCCCATGAATAACTGGACGCTGCCTCAACTCTCAAGATAACATTCTGACGAGTCCAAAAGATACACACACCATCATAGTTCAGCGCGTCCTGCGACTTTTGCTCACGACGAACGCGTGACGGCGACATGAATAAAGACAACCGTGCCAGCAAAATCTGTAAGAGTGAGCAAATCCGATGTCTAGAGTCTGCGTCCTTACCTATGGGGAACCTTTCTCACTTTAGATGACTTTGTGGCCCATGATGCGGCAACAACATGTTTGCGGATAGGACCAAAATCGGGCAGGGTGATGGTAACCGGCGGGGAGGATCGAAAGGTGAACCTTTGGACTATTGGGAAGACAACTCCTATACTGGTATGTTGGCCAAAGATCCATGGTCAAGGCATACGGTTTACCTTGATTGAATCTGCGTTGTATAGAGTTTGGGAGGACATGCAACAAGTATAGAATGCGTGACATTAGACTGGCCAGAGGAGATTGTTGTAGCTGGATCTTCCGCAGGCACAATCAAGCTATGGGATTTGGAACACGCCAAAGGTTGTCAGTTTTTATGTTTTTCGTCCTAGAAGTGCTTCCCTAATGGAGTTGGCAATTCAGTTATTCGAACCTTGCCGGGACATAAGGCAGCAGCCAAATGTGTCGAGTTTCATCCATTTGGAGAGTTCTTCGCATCTGGATCGGCAGACTCATCAATCAAGATATGGGACGTTCGTCGAAAAGGATGCATTCAGACATATCATGGTCATCATGGCGCAATTACCACCTTGCGCATTACTCCAGATGGTCGCTGGATAGCCACTGGTGGCACTGACTCTTGTGTGAAGGTGATGACTTGTGATTACTCCAGTTCGAATTCCGGTTGACTCAATATCGCACAGCTTTGGGATATGACGGCTGGAAAGCTGCTGCATTCCTACTCTGATCATACAGAAGCGGTTACCACCCTTGCTTTTAATCCATCAGAGTTTCTCATGGTGACGGGAGGAGCAGATAACACCTTGAGATTCTACGATTTACAAACATTTGAATGCATTTCCTCTACTCCAACTGCCGCAGGGAAGCCTGAAGCGCTTCAGTTTGATCCGGAGGGGCATGAAGTTTATGCCGCCTTTTCCGACTCCCTTCAAGTACACAAATCTCAAAAAATTTCAGGATGACTACTTATTTTGACGTAGATTTGGACTTGGGAACCAGCCATTTGCCACGAATCTATCGCTGTCAGCTGGCCAAACATAACTGATCTACGCGTAATGTTAGAGGAGGGCAAAGTTCTGGGAGGGACAATAGAGCAAAATTTTGTCAGCATGTGGGGCATCGATATTAACGTAAGTACCTCATTCATGTATATGAACAGGACTGGATGCTAACAATGCTTTAGCCCCGTTTGAGCCCGACAGACAAGGCACCCGAATCTCCCGTCAAAGGTTATTCACAACCGGGATACCCAAAGATGGACCCCCCACTTGGTCGCGCAGATTCACACGTTGAGTTCGGTACGTGAATTCCGTCGTTGTATTTCTCATTGGTTTTAATGAATGTGTTGGACAACAGAACGCCTTAGCCTTGCACCCGGCTCGGAAATAACGCCGGGTTCAAGATCACGGCCAGGCAGCGTGACTTCGAGAGAAGGTTGGAAAGACCGTATACAAAACAACTCTGACAACAACTAATCATTTTATTTTCTAGGATCGCAGTCGAATTTGATGGAGGAACGAATGCACCTACCAACCAATCAGCCACCCTGTAAGCCAAAAATGTGTTATTGATATTAGTGCAGTTCGTTAAAGCTAATTTGATACTTAGCGAGCGCTCGATCGAGTGGCAATGGCTTTTCAAGCCATACCCAACGACCGATATCTTCGCAAGGCGTTGAATCCGATGCGGAACCATTCCGGCCACCCTCAAGAGATCGGTCTGGCCACAATACTCCACCAAGAAACCTATTTTCTGATCGTTCGCACATGGCGGAACAGGCTGCTTTACCTACAGCAAGTTCATTTGTTGGCGCTGGTACTGGTGATAGGCCATTAAATCTGGACATATCCAAGTTTGTTGCCGTACGTCTACCAGAATGGTCAGCATTAGTGTTATGGATGCTAATCATACGTGGCTTGCTAGAACACCGGTGCAAGGCGCCCTCAGCCTTTACCTCTTATACCACCGAATCTTCCGGCCCCAAGATCGGATGACGACGTTATTGATTCACTGTGTTTCCGCCACGCATCGGTCACGACTATTCTTCAGACGCGACTGAACAACACTCGCTGTGTTCGTCAAGTATGGGAAGAAGGCAACATCCGACCCGCCGTTGAAACGCTTGTGGCTCTGAAAGATCCCAGCGTTTGGGTAGATGTTTTACGAATTTTAAACTTGAAACCGAGACTCCTGACGCTGGAGGTCGCTCTTTCGGTGCTTCCCGCTCTTAACGAACTATTGTTCGAAGTATTTGAAGAGTAGGTGAGCACTGCGTCATTGAAGTTCATTATATTAACTTGGATGCGAACAGTTACATCGTCACGGCCTGCACTACCATTCGCTTACTATGTCGTAGCTTTGGTCCGGTTATTTTGGCCAACCTCGGCTCCGACAATTTCAACTCCACAGGTGTTGACATCACACGCGAAGAAAGGTAGGCAGCCATTAGTTAAAACGCCAGCAATCGCAACTAAAGACCACTTCGATATACAGGGTTCAAAGGTGTCGTATTGCGTGCGGGCAATTTCAGTCTCTACTTGCTACATTGGATGAACTGAAACGTTCTGCGGGAAAAGTCGGCGTTATTGTACGAGAAACCGTTGAAGAGCTGGACGTATTCAGGAGCGTAGCATAATCACTGGACCATTACACTTCAAAAAAATGCATCGCAATTAGAGGCAACCCTGGTATGAGGAGCATCTCAGTTGGACATATACCCCACCGAGGCTCTGTTTATGAGGATGGTTGGAGATGATGGATGTACGAGATTCAGATTTTGTATTTACATATGAATTATCCAAAATTGCGGCAGATGTTCAATCGGTATAATAGGAATCGGGGGAAGTTGGCAGCTCATTCTCAGAGAGGGGCTTTGGGCGAGGGGGCTCTAGGACCAAAGCGTACTGGTAGGGGCTCAATATTATGCCACAAGGTATAGAGCGTCCTCCGATGGAAGGAATGCTTGACATTTTATTGGAAAATGGTAGTAGACACCCATGATGAGCCGTAGCAACAGCCTGGGGCTCTTGGTGCATGAACGGCATCTGGTGCGATGCTGTGAAGTCTCCCAGATCGATAACGTCGTCATCTTCGGCATCAGGCCGTGTATTTGGAGGATGTGGGTCTAGGAGCTTCAAAATTTTGTGCTAAGATAAACGCTTTAGCTCATTTTATTTGCAATACACATGCCTGATGCCACCCACCAACGATGGTCCAGCGCTTGTTGCCTGTAACGTAGATCCTGGTGCTGGATCAGGGACAGACGTATTTCGCACCAGGATTGGCTTATTCAGCGCGTTATGCACCTCGTTTTGCTTTTCGGAATGACTCAAATTGTTCGCTCTTATACCGTTTGAAAGCCCCGTTACTGCTTTTGTCGCCACGCTTTTACCCTTGGAACAAACAACGCACCATCCCTCACCCAAATCCGCTCTCCCAACTTGCCTGACATCTCGACCTTCGGCTTCGGCGATTTGTTCCATACTACTTTGCAAGCAGCTGGCATGATACGCATGCCGACAACTTGTTATCACAACCTTGCCCAGTTTCTGCTGCTCACTCATCGCTCGAACATGTAGGATGCGTCGACAAACTCCACACTGGCCAGCATTAGGTCGTAAAGCGCGCTTCCTGACAGAAATATCCTTTTCGTGAGCCCCATGGACATCTGTATTGAGAATGCGACTTGTCGCTTGCAGCAATTCTCGCTCGTAACCATAGGAATCCAACATGGAGAATATGATGTCTCGATGCTCACCGATAGTACTTTTACGCTTAGCTTGCGCAATTCGTGCCAGTATCGCCGGGAGTGTGACGTGACCCACCATGGCAAATAACATTGTTCGAGTACCGTTTCGCAGTAGGTCGCTAATGAGGTCGATCGCGGGGTTGGGCTGCAAATTCTGGCCCATTCCATTTGATGTTGTTGGTGATGATGGTAAGAAGCCGCGTTGTGCTTCCAGGACAAAATCCAGAAGATGAAACCAAAGCTCTTCACGTTCGGATTTGGGAAGCTTATCTGAAACACGCGAACAGATGGCAGTGCCCATATCCATTCGATTACGTAGCAATTCAAGCGATTTACTTTCCACAGACATGCCATTACTGTTATCTGCTGATGTGATGCATTGAGCAACGAGATGCGGCACCGCTTCCATGACATGAGAGACTGCGCCCTCCAGATCGCCGCTTTTCTCCAAAATCCACACAACTCCCTCCGTAACATTATTCTCCTTGCATATCCGTAGGACGTTTCCAAAAGAGTACGGGTATTCGCTGTATTCCACGGCTAAGTAACTCAGAAATCGTTTCACCTCTGACGGGTTATGTATGCACAGTAACCGTATATAAGTTTCGAAGTGAGTAGCTTTCAGATGCAGCTTGGTAATAGCTTCAGCTCGTCTCTGCCGGTCTTTACGCAGAGCCACAAAACTTTGTTCATCCGCTCCTCGACGAGCCAAGGCATATTCCGGATCCAGCATTCCCCGTAGGAAAGCCATGTAGTCCTCCGTATTTTCCTGCAATCCGTCAAGAATACTACTGAAAGAGCCTGAAAAGTATTGTGCCACAAGCAGAGTAGCACTAAGCTCATTTGCACGAATAAGCAAGGGGACGCTTCGTAGAACGCTGTCCGAAACTTGCTCTCGTTGCACGTCGTCATACTCTCGACTTTTGAGAAGTTGTCCCGCAATAGCAGCGGCTTCATTTGACCGAGTCGGATCGTTCAGATATGAAAGAAACACTAAATCCGGGCGGCGGTGCTGTCGAGCCAAATATTCATACGCTTGCCACATACCTCCCACTTCCAGAAGCTGCAATAGCAGCTGCAGCCTCTCTGGAGTTGTAGCAGGGTCTATACCGATGAGGAAAATCGCCAAAACACCGTTTTCCCGTTCAGCGATGTTCATGGGATTCTGGCACATAACAAGCCTGAGCATGACAAAGGCCGCGATGTCCGCTTCTATGTGCAAGCTTTCGTGGTATTTCGCTATTGCGTTGGCCACGAAGATGTAAAAATCGTAGCTTGACGCCAGTATTGTAGCAGGTTCTTGTCCGCCGTTGGCTAGCAAGTCAGAATTTTGTACATCACCGTCCCCAATTGCACTGAGGAGCGTATCCAGAATGAACTGTCGACTGATCTCATTTCCGAAAGTTGAATGCATGTCCTGGTTAAGATTGTCTGCAGTGAAGACGTTATGCTGGATTTTCGCCCGTCGCAATTCCAATCGCTCATCTGCCAATACGGCACTTGTGGCTTTCAAGAACTCGCGATGGTCATAATCGAACAAAAGTTTGATGTACGGGTACGGCTCCGCTCCTATTTTTTGAATCTTTTGACCAGGGGGCCAGGTTGCGTGTCGCGGCGAAAAAAGAAAACTGTACACATCCTCTTTTGCCCGAATAGCCTCGCTGGTGGTGAGCGTACCAACTGGAAAGGCTTTGCCGCTTAAGACATAGGATAAATACACAAATAAAATGTAGACGGCGTCCTCGAATGAATGTTCCAATGGAGCCGGGAGGACGCGAGCAAGGTTCGAGGCCGCATCTGATTCAGGTTGGCTGTTGGAGGAATCATGCGCTTCCATCAATCGCAAAAGTTCCACGATTGGGGTCACATAATCGCCGACTCCATTATATACATAAAAGAGCGCACTGTAAAGTCCATACTTGATGCAGATTCCAACCGTCCTGTGTACGTCTATTCCAGAAGGATCCAGGTGTAAAATTACTTGCTCAAGCCGATCCAAGTACGATTGCTTCTCGTAGAATGTCATAAAGTCTTGAATGATGACAGGATTGCTGAATGTGGTGATTCGTTCGTCTAAAATGTAGGATTCCAATGTCTCGAAAAACAATCCTTCCCTTCCAAGATGGCAAAATTGGTCATAGATTTCGTTGAACAACATTTCGGCGCGGTCAAATGTAAGACACGTATCGAAAGCAGATATGATAACCTGGCGAAAAGCTGACTCTTCGTCACCTTCGCCTCGTAGCTTGATGGTTCGAACACAGTTATCTATCGACTCAAACCTCTCCAATTCGTAGCGCGCAAGGGCAAGCCGCTTTTCTTGGGCCCTAACGTTTGCACCGCCGCTCCACACATCGCTACTAGATGTAGCAGAACTATTGACTGATAAACGATCCTCGCTGGTGGCTCTACTGAGACTTGATCCGGTCGTGCGACGGCCCCATCGAGGAACGCGTATGTCAAAGCCAAAGGGTCGCCATCCAGTCGACGCTGCTGTATGATTCTCCACGACTGGATTCGAGGTAGGCATTCCTACGCCCTCCGAAGAGCCTGACTCTGCATATGAGGTTCCCGGTCTTCTTGGTTCTTGCGCGATATCGCTCGTTTCTTCTAGGCTCCCCAGATCTGCCATGCGGAGTTCACGGAGGGACGGGGTATGCCCCTCCCAAAGCCTATTCATGCGCGTGCAATAACTGGTTCAGTGTCCAAGTTACAGTATATATATACCCCGAAACAATCCTCTCAGAGATGCAGCGCTTTGATGCCGAGCATTTCAGAGGTAGAGTGGTAGACCCGGAGATAGTCAAGACATTCGCGGTGACACTGGGTGACATTCCAATCGCCGGCCAGGTCATGTGATGTCCGAGAAACACCCCTGTGAGAAGTTTCGGTTGCCGACTGGCCCCACAATTTGCAAAGTACCTTTCAGCTGGACCTATTCAGACCTACTCTTAGTGCTTTGCCAACAGAAGCGACACAAAAATGGGTTCAGGTTCAGCTACAGTTACTACTCGTAGCAACTCATCCAGTTCGTCCAGCGGCACGCCAGCAGCCTCAACACCAGCATCCTCGTCCGCCGCGTCCTCTTCCCGTACCAGCAGTTCGTCAAACACATCTTCTATCTCAAGCGCCAAGTCAGCGGCTGCCAACAAAATTTCAAAGGCGCATGTGAGCAATAGTGCGAAGCGGTAAGTCGTCAAAGGTACCGGAAGCATAGTGCAGTCATGCTAAATATTTTATATCTATTCAGTATTCAGAAGGAACTAGCCGAGATCAGCCTTGATCCGCCATGTAACTGTAGTGCGGGACCCAAAGGCGACAATCTTTACGAATGGGTATCAACAATTATGGGCCCCGCCGGATCGCCATACGCCGGAGGCGTCTTTTTTCTGGACATTCATTTCCCTCAGGATTACCCATTTAAACCGCCAAAAGTGAGTTTTACTGTCTCAGTGCCTCAGCCGAAGCACTGGGGGGAGATTAGCATGCGCTTGGTTCACGCATCCCTGGTTGACATTGATACTGATTGGCACCTTGCACAACTCTGCAGATCACCTACCGCACCCGAATTTACCATTGTAATATTAACAGCAGCGGTCAAATCTGTCTGGATATTCTTAAAGATAACTGGAGTCCAGCACTTACTATATCGAAAGTCTTGCTGTCGATCTGCTCACTTTTGACAGACGCCAATCCCCGTAAGTAGAAGGTAGTGGTCATTTGCATGGAACATCTGAATGCTTATGTGGACTGTCTTTATTAGATGACCCGTTGGTCGGTAACATCGCACAGCAATACATTCACAACCGGGAGGAGCATGACCGAATTGCTCGCGAATGGACCCAACGGTAAGCATTCTCATGAGTTGTTTATATTAGACATGTATTAATTTTGGAAATTCTCAGCTATGCTTGCTAGACCCTCACATCCTTACATGTCTGAATTATAAAAGATATTCTGAAGATGCTTGACTCTTCGTGAAAATCTGTTGATATCATATGTATTATTAATCTTGAGCACTGTGAATTATTTTGGAGTTTTTTCCCACGCGTAACAGAATCATTTTCTCGCATAACTGGAGCTGTAGCTGGGAGACAGTTACTGCGCCCATCTCTCGGTAGAAATACCCAATAAGACGTTGTCAATTATGCGGGTGCTGCCAACTTTTATAGCACCTGAAAAAATGGCACCATCCTGTCCAATTGTCTCCAATTCTTCTAAGGTGAAGGGATCGGCAACGGATAGATACTCCAGAACACCATCCTGACCT
This sequence comes from Phlyctochytrium arcticum, assembly GCA_025602905.1. NCBI lineage: Eukaryota > Fungi > Chytridiomycota > Chytridiomycetes > Chytridiales > Chytridiaceae > Phlyctochytrium > Phlyctochytrium arcticum. The sequence continues at coordinate 158,959 of JAHLKI010000040.1, read as the reverse complement.
TTGATGATATCAGAAGCAATCTTGACCAGGTCTGATCGGTTTACAACGCCCTGCTGCTCATACGCAGCCTGGGCAGCACTCATTCCTTGATACAGAATCGGAGCTTTTAAGCGTTCCTCCGGAGAGAGATATCGGTTGCGACTACTCATGGCAAGTCCATCGGTTTCTCGCACGGTCGCACACACAACAAGCTCGGTCGGAATGAACAAATCTCGGATCATGCTCCGAATTACCGCGCATTGCTGCGCATCTTTTTGGCCAAAAAAAGCCTTGGTAGGTTGAGTGATGTTGAAGAGCTTGGCAACGATGGTGGCAACTCCCCTGAAAAAGTGCGGACGGATAGATCCTTCCATCTGATGGGACTTTCCTTTCACCTCCACAAACGTTCCTTGTTGATCTTTGACGTCCAGTACTATTCCGGAAGGGTACATCTCCTTGACGCTTGGATAAAAGATGGCATCGACTCCAGCGTCTGCTAGCTTCCCGACATCGCTATCCCAAGTGCGAGGGTACTTACTGAGATCCTCCGTAGGAGCAAATTGGGCAGGATTGACGAAGATACTAGCGACGACTTTGTCACAGCTCTTGCGCGCGATTTGCGCCAGACTCACGTGGCCTTCGTGGAGGGCGCCCATCGTGGGAACGAATCCCACTACATACTCGTTGCGCTGCCACTCCCGCCGTAAGTTGCGGTAGTCTTGAATGGTTTCCACAATTATGGGCTTGCGGGATGCAGTTGTAGAATAAGATCTCTTCGACTGTTGATTCCGGAGGGTGCTGCGATCCTATTGAAGCTATTAGTCCCAATGATTCCCAATCAGGCTCCTTACCCGGCTTCCTAAACTGTACCTTACGCAGGTATGTGTGCAATACGCGATCGGCTGGTGTGGTTGATACTCCCAAATCTTTTAATGTGAGCTGGTCGTTCGTCACAATATTGTCCGATTTGAGCAAAGTAACTTGATCGCGCGTGATAGTAAACAAATTCACGGGCAACTTTTCCAGCACGAATCCTTGAAGAGTGCCAACAAACTAGTCAGACAGAGTTCAGCGATGTGTCTGCGCAAAAAAAATGCGCATGCAAGATATACCCATGGGACTGACAATACTGGTCGCCATGTATTGCTTTGTTCGAGCATAAGTCGCATCAAATCTGCATATTCGTAGACTGCGCGAAAGTTGAGCACAAATACCCTGATGAAAGGTCAGCAGTCGCTTGCCTTTAGGCCCTCCTGCTTCGACAATTTTGCCTTTTCCCTTTCCGTTGACAACGCACTCACTAACTGCGTTCGCGAGGTCTTCCACGTACACTGGCATCCGGAACAAATCAAATAATGTCCTAGGTGCCAATTTGGTGAGCGATCTTTCTGCTTACCAGGTTGAAACTTCGTATGCCCCCCTCCAAATACTGGAATGAATGGTAGTATCTTGGCTAGCTTGGCAAAGCGCTGAAAGCAATTCAGCTGTGCATTAGCAAGCATCAGCATGAGGATTTCAACTTTGCATTACATTGAAAAAATCATCTTCTTTTCCAAAAACCAAACTGGGTCGAATGATGGTAGCATCAGGGTCCACCTCTCGGATCCATTTCTCACCAAGACCTGATCATGCGTATGAGTACGGCAAGTAAATCAATGTTGTAAATGCCTACACACCCTTGGTTTTCGCATAAGGGATGTTGGAATCTGGATCAGCACCTATCGCACTAATGTGAACTAAGCGTGCACCAGCAGCTCTTGCTGCATTGGCGAGATTTCTGGCTCCATCACTTTGAACTTTTTGGAAAGTGTATCGAGGAGGTTGTTCGTGCATGATCCCGACCGCATTTACAACGGCAGTAGCGCCCTCGAAGGCTGCCGATAAACTCTCGGGTTCCGTGACATCAGCGTAAACAGACGGCAAAAGTTGATTTCCCAGTTCGCTACCAAGTTCGGTGTTTTCACGGACACTACGAGAAGCAAGCTGGACAGATGATGAAGGCGACTTGCGTGCAACTGCTCGTGCAATATATGGACCAATAAAACTGCAAGTGTCGTCAAGTTGCTGGCGAGGAAAGAGGGGCAGGACGGTGCGATCACTTACCCCGCTCCACCAACTATAATGACCTTGTCCTTCGACATTATGCTTGCCGCCACAAAGGTCCGATGGAAGAGCTTCGTCTTAAGAAAGGCACACTTCAAAGGGCCCGAAATAAGGAGCGCTGCGTGCCTCATCTCACGGAGATATTTATGCAACCAGTTTGTCAATGTTGTGCGAAACGCTGGCAACGCGTGCGCGACTGGCACACCCCAGGTTCCCAACCCCGGTTGCAGCATCCGCATATATACATAAGTGTGGTTTGCAAGTACGTATGTATGCGTATGCTGGCATGGCAGGGTTCCTGCTGCTCTCAAACGTCTGGCCAACTCAGTCAAGTTTCAACCAAGTTGGATTCACGATCGGGACCCACTGTGAGAATTCCGACACGGGCTCGCAGCTCAATCATAAAATCATGTTCCTGCGAATGCTTCATCGAAAACTATCGCACCTCCCGGAGTATTTAATGTGGACACGAGTGAAGTGGACTGCCACTCCACCTGCTGTCAACCGGTATGGTATCGGTCTTGACCATTAGCATATTTACATGTACCCATGGAATTCAGATTGAAACAGGTCATAAATAGAGTGGAATGGGCAGAGGATTCAAAGGGTGTATAGCACCTCTAGCACCTAGCGTAAGAACTGCTGGTAAACTGGATTATTTGTTTCCTCCACGAAGGGAAACTTCAGCTCCGTGAGGAATACTTCAAAATCTTGGGTCGTATCCGGAGGAACCTGGATACCCGCCAGTACCTTGGAAACATCCCCTCCGTAGTTCCTATAGTGAAAGAGAGACACTAGAGACGACACACTTAAGCATTTCCTTTGATGATAACACCATGTGTGAGCTAGATACTTACCGTTCCACGACGGATGTCGTAATGAGGACAGGAAATGGGAAAGCGCACCAGGACGTTCCGGGAATGAAAAGCGGAATAGCCTTTCGTGTGGCACGTCCTTCCGACCACCGACAAGGTACCGGGCGTGCGCTTTCGCAACCTCGTCTCTGCTAGCATCCATTACCCTCATACCTTTGCCCTGAAGCTGCTGAAAGATGTCCGCCATCTCAGTCTCCCGATCGTTGACCATGAAGGACATGAAAATATGAGCTTCCTCTGGTTCTCCATAGCGGTATGAGAACTCCGAAACTGCTCGAGGTGAGATAGTCCTATAAAGCTCCATAAAGCTGTGGGAATGCTGGATTTCAGTAACCAATGAGACACAATCAGCTCTGAAATAAACAATCACCTGCCGGGCTTTTCGGGTATAATAACAGTAATTAGGACCTCACGGTTCTCTCCCAACTCTGCTCGTTCGGCCACAAACTTGAGTCGATCAAAGTTCATATTGGCTCCACTCGCGATGGCGACAAAAGTTTTGTCCTTGCACCCAGTTTCTTGAATGTACTTTTTGGCACCCGCAAGACCAAGAGCGCCAGCTGGCTCGACAATGCTGCGCGTATCCTCAAAGACGTCTTTAATCGCGGCGCAGATCTCATCAGTCGATACCAGCACAGTTTCATCGAGAAGCTCTTTGCAAATTCGAAAGGTCTCTTCGCCCACCACACGTACAGCCGCACCATCGGCAAAGAGGCCTACTTGGGAAAGCGCCACGCGATGGCCTGCCCGTAGAGACCGCGTCATAGCTGCCGCATCATGCGTCTCGACCCCTATGACCTTTACTCCGGGGAAGATTCGCTTTACGTAGGATGCTACGCCGGCTGCAAGACCGCCTCCGCCTATGCAAACGAAAATCGCATCGATTGGCCGATCGCTTTGACGCATTATTTCAATTCCCACAGTTCCTTGCCCAGCAATGACGTACGGGTCATCATATGGTGGAATGTTTATGTACCCAAGTTCCTGAATGACCGATTAAGCTTCAAGTAGGTGTTCAAAGATGCCGGCCAAAATTACCTCCGCTAAACGTGCACATTCCGACTTTGCCTCATCAAAGTCATTTCCAAATAACACAACATCTGCACCTAAGCGCTTCACGTTGCGCCATTTGATAGGCGGGGTAACGGTAGGCATCACAATGGTAGCCTTGATCTGCATTCTTTGGGCGGCTAATGCAACTCCTTGGGCGTGGTTACCGGCAGAGCACGCGATTACGCCTTTCTGTCGTTCATCCGCGGTAAGTTGTCGCATGCGGTTGTATGCTCCACGTAACTTGAAGGAAAAGACAGGTTGCAAGTCCTCTCTCTTTAGTAGGATGTTATTGTTTACCCTTGTCGACAGATTTGTGGCTCTTTGGAGTGGAGATTCGATGGCAACATCATACACTTGCGCTGTCAAAATCATTCTAACATAATCGGGAATTCTGAAATCGGCAGCCTTTGTTGCTACGTTGCTCTGTACCCCATAGTGTGGATTTGGAAAGATGTGTACTCGCTCGTCATCGATTTCTGGATCATGATCAGCCATTGGCGTTATTTGCGGGTCCACTGTGAGGCTTTGACGACTTGTAAGCGACGGTATTGCTGTGGAAATGGTAGCATCTTCTCCAGAAGAACCCCCAACTGGTGAGAGGCCTAACCAGTTTGAGCCCTTCTGGTCCAGCCTTGGTTGTCCATTGTGGTGGGTCGATCCCGGGTCCATTCCCACCGCATTTACTTGTGAAGCTCGGGTCTGTGTTGTTACCGATGCGGTTGAAGTGATTTCAGACGGAGCTGCTGTGGCCACAGACACCTCGGTATGGCCATTCGTCGTCGAAGTTGTCTCTTGCTTCGAGGCGAGGCCTCTACCTATGGCTACAAATGCCTCTGGGTCAACCATTCTGTTGCAGCAGAGTTCTCAACCAAAGTCCTTCTCTTCGCCGCAGTTTGGTGATATTTTGTGCTTTCTGTACAATGCTTTCTGTACAATGTACAAGGACGTAGGTTTTTACATTCAGGCTGCCACTCGACCTATTCGAGTACTACGCAGAGCACGAGAATCAAAGTCAACAAAATCTCATCTGCGCGCCACAAATTTTTGGAGCCCCCACACGTCACAGATATCAGTGGCCAAGTCATGTAAGCAATTCCACCTTGCAGCAAGTGACAGCTGTCACTTCAGACGCTTGCGCAAAGTAGGAAGAAAGGGATATATGAGATACGGAAATCATCTCCCTTCATTCGTTCTTGGTATTAGGATAACCCAAATTACTCGAAATTCCAACTAACAAGATTGCCGATATCAGTCAGTTTTACTACGCATCCCTGATCCAGCCCCATCGCCAGAGGAATCAACTGAACCAATGCTAGCCATCATCGCAATAACAAATCTTGCAATTTGAAGATTATTGGGTGTCTTATGGAAAGGGAGCGCACACGTGAGGACTTACATGATTACCACAATGAGCGCAAAGCTGGACCAGAATAAAAGATGGAATGAGCCACTAATATCCTGATATTGGCAAGCAGATCCCGTCCAATGTACTGGCGAGTTAAACCCAATTTTCCGGCTGCCATCATCATTGAGCGCAACTTTGGCGCAGCTGCACGAGAAACAACCACTATTGGATCCATCGACACATGTTCCATGATTGGAACAATTGGCAGACAAACTGGAAAAAACCAAGAGGTTAGCTATCAGACATGAGATGTGCATAAAATCATAACGTACGTGACACATTCGGCCTGAGAAGGACAGGCAGCACTTCGAGATAAAATAACGCCCTTTCGGTCCAAACGCGAATTTTGCCCGTTGAAAGCCAGAACGGCCCCTGCCAAATTACCCTCATGGGCAGCCGTGAATGCTTGAATGATCTGCATAACATTAGCATACGTATTGCTCCAAAGAAAAAGGAGCTTACCTCAGAAATGGCTCGCTGAAGTAGATCTACAGCTACCGTATATTCCTCTGAATTAATTCCAAATGACTCTCTCACGCTTTTTAGACCCGAAAAGTCGATTGATATACTGGAAGGAAACTGTGGGGTGGCATTTAGTTTCTTGATGGATTGAAGACGAAATGCCTCGAGAATGCTGGTCACGTAGTCAATTTCAGCCTAAAATCACGCGTATTGTAAGGGTACGTATGAGCTGGAGCAGACTGCTTGAGTTACCAATAGTAAAGTATAGGCCTAAAAATCACTCAAAGATGAGAATTGAGCTAAAATATGTAGTGATGTCTGAAATACCTCATTGTCTAGATGCAGCGCTGCTGCATTCAGGCCGAACTTCTCGGCAACGTGTTCGTGCAAGGATTCATATACAGTCTTGGCGGATTCTCGCAAGGTCTCCCGGATATTCTCAGGTGCTTCTTTTGGGATACTCAAATCAACCTTCTACTTCAGACGTGTCAATCAAACAATATCAGTAATGTTGTACTGTTTGAACCTTATTCTTGATCGCGACATGAACGCCCGATACAGCCGATGAAATATCAAATCTTGACGAAATCACCAGCGGCCAGCTGTTGGGCACATTGCGGGCGAGCGTATCCGCGTTTTGTGCACCAAAGTCCACCATACTGCCACTGGGCTCATCCGGCCGAATAGCTATGGTCGTCAGCAGATCAGCAGCCGGGATCTTTTCTGTATCCATTCGTTTAGGGCAATGATGTCAAAATGTTCTGATCATAAAATACCTGACACATAGTTCTCCACCGTAATCCACAAGCTGGCGGTTGTCTGATCCAACGCATGGGGCACAACCTGCAAGATGTCAGATTTGTTTAACGTGGGGAGGTATCTCACTTCTAGTCACCTGAGGTATAATGGAGTCCAGTTCGCGTTGGTCTTGGGCAGTCAAGCCATCTGTTGAAGGTAGAGCATGGACGTTTCCGGAACCTATTGCCGCCAAATGGGACAGCAATGCATCAGCTTGCTTCACGGAAAGCTCTGCTGGTAGTTTGGCCCCAATTTTGGGAAAGACGCCCACTAGCATATCATCCGCCATAGCTGCGTGGAACGTTTAGTACAATACGCGGCGTGTCAAATAGACTAAAGAAGTTTTACCAGCGGATGCTTGCCAGAAAATCGCAGCTGTAGTCGCGCATACCGCCCGCACGAAGGTAAGTTTGCACCTCATTTCTGTTCGCGAGTGAAGTCACAGATGGCGAATGAGCGTTCAACAAGACTTTGGCCGAGGCACCACAAGATGATGGGCCACGTGACAGGCGCGTCGGAGTCGTGACAGTGGGACAGTGCAGCTTTTTCCACAGGTCATTTCGCTGCCTTCATTTGCCAGGCATCAATATGGAAGAGCCGCCCAACTCCGATGGTGCTCTAATTGAAAATTCTCTCTTTTCTTTGGAACTAGCCAAAACGGACTCTCCCTTTTATCGGGCCAACATCTCACAATTTCAAGTCGAGTTGGACGCTCTGACAAAATGGCTTGATGGATTGTGCAGGGGCCTCCGCCTATATACGGAAAATATGTTGAGTATGAACTATTCCAGTTCATGCTCTACCAGTACAGCAGACTAAGAATGTTGTAACAGAAACCAACGAGGTCCAGCGGAGCGTGATATCCAAGCTGATCGCTCAATCTTCATCTGACCTCATTGGTACACATCAAACCGTTGATGTGTCGGATGAGAAACTAAAACAACCCCCCAGAACGATCCATTACTCGAATGACGGGCGATGCGCTCCAGCACATCAATATCAACAAGGCCAAAATGGTAGCCGAGAAAATCAGAAACTCTCCACTGGGTGCTAATTTGGCGAAAATTTAGATTGATGATATCAACGAACAACTCATTGAGCCATTCCAGGGTTTCCTGAAACAAGATGTCAAAGAGATAAAAGTATTGTTGTCCTCGCCGTATGTGGCACCTGCTCTACTGAGTCATTGACGTAGGAAGTTAGCCGCAGCTACGATCGACGACTGGAGCGATATGAGAATGCCACTGCCAGATATGCAGGCTTATCACGCTCCAAAGATAGCAGCGCTCTTCGTGAGGTGATTGCGGCAAGCAGTCCCACCTCGTGGAAAATATACTTATAGATTTTTCTAGGAAGCATTCGTATTGTACGAAATTCGCAAGCAATACCTTCGTGCTTCTTTCGAGTTCACGCATCAAATCATTTTATTTCGCGTCCGATCTCATAGCCTGATGATGGGGAATCTGATGAGCTTGATAAATTCTCATTGTGAGTTTCACGACAGTTCCTGGAAGGTCGTGAAAGAGTTGGTCCCGGTGCTAGCCAAGCTTAAAAGCAACTTAGAAGAGGTGCGTTTGTGCATAATATGAATCGAATTGAGGTGTCATAACTCGCAACGCCATGGTTTGCTTAGACTGTCAGAGTACGAAACCATGGCGCTGCTAAACTGGATTCACAAAGGAGAAATATAGAAGAAGAAACGGTTGTGAAAGCTAAACCCCAAGTAACCCCGGGTGTTTCTCAGACGCAGGCACCGGAAGGAACAGTTGGAGTAAAGAGTGTCATGCGTTCAACACCTGTACCGGGTATTCCTGGCGCAGAGACACCACCTGAGAAGGAAGGGTTAGTTAAATTCGAGATTTCGGCTCGACTAGAGAATATTAATCACAACGGCCTTGTTAGTTATCTGTGGAAGAAAACCATCGGCACTAAAGGGCTTACAACTCTAAGTTGGCACCGAGTCTGGTTCATGCTGAAAAATGGGGGAATATCATATTGTTTGGTGTCCGGAAAACAAGGCGGGGTAGTACTTGGCACACCCGCGCTCAATATACTTCTGTGTAGCGTGCGAGTTGCTAGAGGTGAAGACAGGCGCTTTTGCTTTGAGCTGTCAACGGTGAAAACGTATGCATAGTCGTCCAGTCAGGCTCGATATGCAGGGCTGACCATTTCTTAGCCGTCATAACATTCTTCTGCAGGCGGAATCGGAAGATGAGATGAATAACTGGATCACCGCAATTGAGGCGGCCAAGTATGCGGCAGCTGGGCAACCTTCCGCGAACAGCTTGATAGGTGAAGCATTGATTGGGGAGGAAGATGACGAAGGAGTTCCTTTGCGCGAAATTCGGTTATCGAGTGTAACGCATGATCTCATACATAACCCACAATTGGGGGTAGAAGAAGAAGAAGACGATGATGATGATGGAGGCGGAATTCTCGGGGAAGCGGAAGGTCCCGAAAAGGTTACCGATAGTGCTTTACCTTCTCCGGAGGATCAGCCGAAACTGGTGTACAATGACAGTGCATTGAAGAAAGATAATGTCAAACTGCACCGCTTGCTGAAGTCTGTCCCAGCAAACGATTGGGTAATTGACGGTACGTTCTAAGCAATTCTCAGAGAGAACATTAGAGCGTTCACTAAAGAATGCACTTACAAAAGCGTTCTCTTGCGCGATGCAAAAGGAAATTGGAGTGCAAGGACGAGTATATGTCACATACGATCGTGTTTGTTTCTACTCGAATATACTTGGGTTTGTCAAGATCGTAAGACCCCTGTTCGCATTCATGCGACATACATTTGAACCTTTCTATAGTTTGTTGCCGAATTGAAAACGCTCGTTTCCGTTGTTCAGCGAAAAGGACCACTGTCTGCCACCATCATTGTCACAACTCCCGAAACAAGCATAGGGTTTTTGACAATCCTCAAGGACGACACCCATTATTTTAACCTGAAGGCGGCCTGGCAGAATTCGCTCGTTGATGATGAGAATGTATGTTGAAAAACGTGGGAAAAAATCATTGGCTAACTGGTAACGATCAGCGTTTGCGGCCTCAAGAGCTTCTTGACTCTTTTAACCGAAACAAATCATCAGAGGCTGGCTTGGAAGGACAAGAAGACAAGGAGCCAAGTCTCGCGGACTCCCCTATGGTGACCAGCCCAAAAGATTTGTAAGTAACAATTATCACCGAAAAATAATGGTCAGCGTCTCAGCTTTTTTTACAGTCGAATACCTCCCGTTAATTCCGGTAAGACTAACCCCGTGGGTTTCGAATGGTGCGCTTACTAGGTATATAAGAATTTGAGCCACCTCCGGGATTCCAACCTCCTATAGGAGAGGAGGTTTGTGGTTGTGACGATCATCTGGAGAAAAAAGAGTTGGATTTGGTTCTTCATGCCCCAGCAAAAGCAAGCACAAACTTCAATGCCAAGTAGATTGATTACTAACGAAAAATTCAGCAAGTATTCGAGATACTATTTGGAAATGATCCTTCGTTCTGGACCCAGAAATTCCACCCACGCCGCGGAGAATCAGGTCTTGACAGTTTTCGAATGGTTCAGAGCGACGCAGAAAATAACTGGCAGTTCAGGCAGAACACAGGGACAATGGTCAGAAGGTCCGAACTCTACCCGGGAAGTTAAATACACCATGCAGGTCAACAATCCGATGGGTGAGACATATATCTTCTTGGATCCTACCAAATCAACACTCAATCTCACTTTGTTGTCGCGTACAGTGAAAGCCAAAGAGGCTGACGTCCTCTGCTCAGAAAAAATCATGAAGAAATCCGAATACCTGTATGTTGCAACGCTTATGTAGAGGAGGAAAACCAGCTGAACAAAGGGGTACAGTGTCTATGTGGTCGAAGCACAAAGTAGCACTCCGTCCGTACCGTATGGAGATGCTTTCAGTCCTATCACCCGTTACTGTATTACTTGGCTTTCAAAAACCTCATGCAGACTGGTCATTACATGTGGTATAAAGTTTTTCAAGGTAGGTCCCTTCTTTATCATCATTGACATGCCACCGATTATTAATTCTTCCCAGAACCCTCTTGTTAAAGGTGACAATCGAGAAAGGCTCGAAGCGAGAAAATTCTAACGGAGATACCAGGCATGATAAAATCGGCAGCATTCAAGGGCTTGGCTGGTAAGCATTACTGTATTGAACAGGATTGCGCTGTAACTACGTGGCTGAATATGGCAAAGATGGTGCTGCCGATTGTGCCGTTCTATTGCAGCAAGCTATTGGGGATCATAAGGGAAAGGTTTCGGGAGACCTCGCCCACGCAGCAGAGTTCGATGCTGTTACACCCTCCATCAGCAAAGTTATGCAATCGCACGCGGCATCAAGAGATACACAGGATTCATCAAAAAATTCGGACTTTCTTGGGATTTCTTCGCGATGGATCGTGAATGCTTTACTTTTATTACTATGTTGTTCCTTGCTTATGAATGTGCGACTTTATCGCCACCCTTCTCCACATCATTCCATCACCACCATACCAAACATGTGGGCGCAAGATTGGTCACGTATGGTAAAAAACAGATATTCCTCGCTAGTGACAAAGAGGTCCGTAACCCAACATGCGTGAGGCGTTGCGTAATTTTTTCCGTTTGCTGACTTTGTATATCAGCTTTGAGTCTTTCGCAAATGCACACTTCCTGCCAATAAATGGGAACTGGACAACCTTTCTCCGCAACAAGAACGAGCGACAGGGGGCCTACTCTGACGACTCCCATCAGGCAATGCAGCTTCGCTTAGCTGAAGCACATGTGACGTTGGGCTTGGTAGAGCAAGAACTGAAGGACCTGCTTGAGATTGCTCGTAGTTTGGAGGGTCAAATCGTGTGGATCATGTACATAAATTGGGTGGCAGAAGTTGGCGCGGATTGCAGAAGTGTTCCACGTAAGGGCTGCGACTCAGTATCGCTGGTTATCCGAGAAATAAGTCAGAGGAGCAAGCGCACTTATTAATCAGATAAATCTTCTTTGGCGCGTCGGGACTGCCAGCACAGGATTTCGTGATCATTACCCCCTGAATATAGCTCAAACGAATTGGCATTGTCCCGCAATGCTACGCAGCTGACACGCCCGGCGTGCCGTCGAAGACGCATCTCAAGTTTTCCGGTCCACAGATTGAACGCTAGGATTTGCCGGTTATCCGAAGGATGGAAAATTAAGGGAGTTTCCGTTGCATTGAGTGGGGAGATGACGGGCTGCAGAACGTGGTCGACTCGGTTGCGTACATGTGGACCGTAATTAACCTATTGTACACCATTGTTAAGCTGCACGCAAGACGTCAGTAATCATACCACACAATATTACCAACGCGTTCTTTCCCGCAAAAACATCCCAAAGACGGATAGTTTCATCATGTCCCGTGGAAACAAGATGCAATCCATCTGAAGTGAATGCCAAACCATTCACCGATCCATTGTGTGCCGACACAGAGCCGTGACGTGGAATGGACGCTGTCTGATCGAATCAGTTTGTCAACCCAGGGCACTAAGTGGCGCTGGCTTACCCGTATTCGTATTATGTTGATCTAATGACAACAGACATGTTCGCGCTTTACGAACATCCCAAAGTCGTATACCATGATCTGCGCTGCAGCCAACATCAATGGAAGTACCGGACTTATCGGGTTCGATTTTTACCTTCCTGACGCGAGAAGGTACTCATCTCGCGGGGACCATTTGACAGACAGGACGGCCCCTCTATGCCCTAATGAGAACATTCAAAGGACTTCATCAATAGGTGAAAAGCGCCAGAACTAAAATACCAGATAGGACTTGGACATAAGCCCCGCTGCGTAAGTCGCACAATCGGACCGGTGCTTCCATCGTACCAGCTAAATAATAATCAGGCCGATGAATATACCTTTGTAGCTATAGGCCCACCCACTTGCGATCAAACTATGATTTAGCGATATGGGTGAATGTTCGTGAACATAAACGTGGGAGCCAATGGCGAAAGTAGTCACGCTCTGTCAAGGAATTAAAAATGGGATCTTTTCTCAAGCATATCGCTGAACCTTGAAAACATTGGTGTCCCAAACTTTCAGTTCACCGTCCATCGATGATGTTGTAAAAAGGCCTGTATCGCGAGGGAACCACCTCACTGCGGTGACGCTATACTTATGACCTACATGCCTGGGCAATGTAAGCTTCAACGCTTCACTCAAGAGAGCATTGAGACAGTGACCTGTCCACTGATGCTATGGGTTTGCAGACGTATGTAGTTTTGGGCAGCGAGAGCGATGATCCTTGATCAATCTCAGGTCTTCTGCGCACGGGCTGATTTTCATCCAGATCATAAAGATGAATGCGACTATCTGCACTACCGGAGAGGAGACTGTGGCCGATGAATCATTCAAAACAGCTGCATGCAGATAGAGTCAAGTCAAGTGCCTACAAACGAGATTCGGCCGCGTCCAGGTCAATTGTCCGTATCGGGCCGTGCGAGGCCTTCTTGATTGCCCTGGTTGTACTCAGTTCCAAGGAAGACAGTTGGCTCGACAGTACGTGTCTCTGCAAGGTTTCACTGGGCAAGCGTTCTTCTCGTCCACGGAGCAATCGTAGAGTCATATGTCCAACGGTTGTAGAACGACCGCTCCCTCCGCTCCACTCCAAAGCTCAACAAAGCTCAAACCTTGGAGCTTGAATCTGCGGATCTGCGCAGCGTGCCGTCACGTGCCCTCGTAGGGTCCATCAAAGCGTCAATCCTCCAGCAAAATCCGAAAGTGAGGCAACCTGTAACAAGGACTGATCTTCAACATGGCAGACAAACGGAAAGCTGACGACCCTTTTGGGGCACTGATCAAGAAAGCCAAAAGCGATGCTGATGCTTCTACCTCGCTTGTAACAGCAAGTATACCGCAGCGGGCAGTAATTAGGACGGTAAATATTCCTTCCTATTGTTTATCTTTGGTCCTTCAAGTCTTTACCCCTTTCTCAGGTGAAGCGAACATCGGATCTTCAGGCCCCAATAATGCTGCTTTCCGGTCATGAAGGAGAAGTTTTTACATGCCGGTTTAGCCCAAGGGGACGGCTTCTGGCATCAGGCTCGTTCGATCGCATGATATGTATGTGGCTTCTGAGCGCAACTACGTAGCTGAGATTAAAGGTGCATAACACGCAGACTTATGGGAAACCCATGGTGAATGCAAGAATGTTATGTCTCTCAAGGGGCATACAGGGGCTATAATGGAGGTTAACTGGTCAAGTGACGAAAAGTGAGGAATGTTGCATTACTTGCTTGCCGGACAGGTAGCTCATCTTGTCCTATAGGCGTTTATACTCAGCATCAACCGATAAATCTATTGGCGCATGGGATGTAGAAACTGGCGAGCGGATAAAGAAGATGAGGGGACATGAATCATATGTCAACTCGGTAGCGTCATCGAAACGAGGGAATGGCCTTGTAGTCAGTGGCAGCGATGACGGTTCTGTCAAAATTTGGGATCCGCTATCGAAACATCCAATCAAATCTTTCGAGAACAAGTATCCCATAACGGCAACCTGTATTAGCGACGATGGGGGAATGGTCTTCGCGGGCGGAATAGATAATCAAATTCGGGTCAGTAGGAAGTCGCTTACACCTTGGGGTTCGGGTACCTAATACTTTTTGAAAAAGGCTTGGGATCTCAGGAAGGACGAGGTCTCTTATACATTATCTGGTCACTTTGATACGATCACTGGCTTGAGGATAAGCCCTGACGGAGATTCTCTGCTGAGCAATGCCATGGATAATACTGGTACGAAATTCTGGAATGGACTTCTACATGCTTTTAGTCACGCAAACTTTCTATTCAGTCCGAATTTGGGACGTGAAACCTTTTGCTGCAGCTGGAACTCGCCTTCAGCGCATTTTTGAGGGTAATGTTGGATCGCGCCAAGCGTTGTTTCACTCAACTGTTCTAACTGAACTGCTCGCCAGGGGCTCCGCATGGATTTGAGAAGAATTTGATTCGCCCATGTTGGTCACCCGATGGTGACTATATTGCCAGCGGCAGTGGTGATAGATCTGTTGTAGTTTGGGATGTCTCATCACAAAGAATTGTGTACAAGCTCCCTGGTCACAAAGGCGTTTGCAACCAGGTGGACTGGACGGACACAATCATTGCTTCGGCGAGCAATGATCGAACGTTGTTTATTGGAGAGCTTAATGTGCAGGTAATATGCTGGTACGGAAAGCGTAAATCAACTAATTACTCACGATCCGTTATATAGGAGGTTAAATAAATGGGGCTACTGAAGCCTTTTCAAATGTAACATAGTTTTGTACCGAATTGATAAATATGGTAGATGTTTTTGCAAGTGACTTTTTGTGTGCGTGGAGACTGTCAAAATCTTGCAATGCAACTCTTGCATCTCAGTTGCATTGGCATCTTGTGAGTACGTAATCAACTCTCCGACGTGATTAGACGTCTTGGGCATTTCAAGTGTTCTGCCGAAAATTACACTGTATATCCATCGATCCAGCACCAAAATGGCAACGCCAACATCTACAAACAGTCGACCGATACATGGCCTTGATGCATGGTTCGTGTCCGGTCCTATGTATCGCCGTGACCGGCGCTTAAGAGAAGCTCGAGTGAATGCTGAACGCACACAGCGAGAGTTGAGGCGTGATCGCGGAGATTTGGAGCGCAAGGAACGTCATTTGGTACGAGGATAACCGGCGCAAGCTATGAGGATGTGCGAGCACTGATTGGGTCTGTTACAAAGATGGCACAACTGCGTTCCTTTGCTCAAAAAGGCGATGTTCAGAAAGCCAAATGTCTTGCACATCAAATTGCCCACTATCGGGTAACAGGGGACCGAAATTTCGAGGCTGGGGTCATGATCGATACAAGAGCCCAGTTACTTGTCTCGAATCATGTCATCAACCGAGCGGAGGTGGAGGCCATCAAGGTAGAATTTTCCCACACATCTTGCGAACCTGATCGTTGATGCATAATTACATCTAGGGAATAAGATATGCGAACGTAGAAGAGGATTTGAAAACTATTCGTCAGAGGCAAGAAAAATACGACACACGCCTTGATATGTACGAGACAATGGAAGACATCAGTAAGGGCGCGGCTCTCTGTTAGCAACTACATTCTCCGTGGTCATTAACAAGATACATGCAGTGAACGAAGGTATGGACGATGTTTACGAGTGGGGCGAAACGCACAAGAAGCGCGAAAAGGAGTTTGAACTAGAAGCTGAAAGTGTCATCCGCAACGGGGTTGAACCTAAGTGGGGGCGCGAGTACTTTGAGCGCGAGTCTGCATACATTAAGGGCGGGGTAAGCTTTCATACTTATCAGAGCAGAGCTTGTTCTTAAATTCGGATTCTTAGCCCATTCCTCGAGGCGCAAACTCTCTTCATGTTCTTATTCGCATCTTCTCTCCGCGTAACCAATCGTCCTTGTTCAGTCAAACGGCCAGTACTTCAACATCGCCAATCTCAGGAGCTAATCCATTTGCAGTTCCTGCGGCAAACCCCATTAATGCCAATACCGATCCCGTCACACTCCGGAAAGTGGCCATCCCATCCATAGAGGGAGTTGTTGTTCACATACCGACTCTGGACATATCCATTGATATGCTTCAGCGGCTTGTTTGCAAGGATGCGCATGTGATCCATGCACTCGGGCTAGAGTCCGGTTTACCCAAGGCTCGGAAAGGAACATGGAGAGGGAGTGTGTATGACTCCGTTTTTGGCACAGCCAGAAGGTTCAGAATTGGTACGCCTGTCGGTGGCGACCCGTTTGACAACTATGCTGGTGGATCTCTCGAACCGTACAGCGTCACTGCCAGTTTGAAAAGTCTTGGCTTCAAAAATGGTGAAATCGTATGGGT
The DNA here is from genome assembly GCA_025602905.1 of Phlyctochytrium arcticum. Lineage (NCBI taxonomy): Eukaryota > Fungi > Chytridiomycota > Chytridiomycetes > Chytridiales > Chytridiaceae > Phlyctochytrium > Phlyctochytrium arcticum. The sequence continues at coordinate 142,433 of JAHLKI010000040.1, read as the reverse complement.
TCAACCACTTGAGCCTGTAAGAGACTTCGCGGCCCGTTAAATTAGTTTCTGAAAATACATAGCATGCGTTCAAGTAGTTACATAAATGGAAAGTAAAGTAAATAGAAATTTTGGACATCTCCTGCATGTTATTTCTTGAGCGTCCGCTGCTTCTCGGCATGTTCAACGATTTTCCGCTCCACCAATAAGCCCTTGAGAAAAAATGAGTGCTGCATACTTTTGGAAAAATTCAGAGCTTTCTACCTTTCGCTTCCGGACATCATCCATATACTTTCTTGCAAGGTTTTCTCGGTCCGCCTTTTCGCCCAAATCTTCCAACTCTTCGGTGGTGGAAGGTACCCAGAACGGATCTATGTCCAAAACCTCAAACCCTTTGAAAATCAATTGAGGACTAGCAGCACCGGACGTTCGTGTGCGAATGTCATCGGAGAATCCAAAACTTTCCACCACGGGTAGCATACTTTTGATTTCAAAAAATGGCGTTCCCTCCCGCATTTCTTCTGAAATGATGCGGCCACGTCTTCGAGCAAGCACCGCGTACACTTTTCCGAGGACTTCGGAAGGAGCTTGTAAATCGCAAGAATACATTGCAAGCATCAGACGGGGCGAATAGGACATGAATGCTTGACGACAACCATCTTTGATTGTGGAAATAATTTGGCCAGATAGAAGACTGGTCTGAGCTGCTGTGGCTTCCTCCCATCCAAGTATTGTGAAGGACTCCAGATAGAAGGCCACGCCCATAAGCGGTTCGCCACAGAGCGGGCCTTGTAAAGTTGCTAATTGGAAGCCGGCATCAATACTACCTTCAAATTGCCGAATAGTCGGGATCCGATTGGAACGCTGCTCTTGTGAAACAAACCCGTCGCTAAGGTCATCCTCCTCATTCGGCGACGAGTTATCCACCGCTTCCGAGCGTGTCCTGGATCGGCCTGATCGAGAAGTTAGCAATTCCGACCAAGGTTGCCTTTCGTATCCCGGAATTTTATTGATCAAGAGATTAGGACCATTACGTTTTGGACCAAAAGTCCATAGGCTGGCCAAAAATCAGTTTCTCAGCATAAAAGCATCCTCTATGGTAACGTACTTTTTAAAGGCATCCCGCCAAACTTCCATGTCTTTTCGATCTTCATCTTTTACGATTTCTTCCAAAGTGGCATCCAGTTCGGCCAAGAGCTTTGGCCCCTCGCGCAGCTTGTCAAAAGACAGATCTTCTGACCCCTCCACAAGGGAGCGCAAGATTTTACCCTTCTCCTCCAAAAATACAGCAAGACGGGTGGGTAATGGTACCGCACGTATGCGCATTGAACACAGCTTGTTGGGGGTTTGGACGAGGACGGTGCCAATGGGAAGAGTGCTTTTGGGCGTCTTTTCGTCTAGACATTGAAGTTTTAGGAGTTTCGAAAGCATAAAGAAAAGAAAGCAAATTCAACCTTCTATATCTGAGTTTCCGCCATCCAAGTCGTGCTGCAAGATAGAGGCTTGCGGCTGCTGTTGTTGCTGGGCAATAGAGGCCGGCGATGTAGAGATTGTTTCCCGAAATGGCACGATTGGAGGGGAAGCTTGAATATCAATCTTTGCAAACCGCTCCCGGAGGTCTGTCAAGCAGCGTTCTAAATGAAGCTCCCCAGCACAAACGATAACATGCTCGCCCGAATCTTGTAAGAGCACTTCGACACAAGGGTCGGCCTGGTTCAGCTGCCGAAGCCCTTCGACAAGTTGCTGCATTTCGTTGGCGTTGACGGGTTCCAGGGCAACACGCACGATAGGAGATGCGCTCGTTGAAACACTTCCAAAACTCGGACAGCTAAGTGTGCTACTCAAAGTACCCGTTTTGAGGATGTGCTCTCCAAGTCCACCTATACCGAAAACATTCCCAGCAGGAACTTCCTGCAATGCTTGTAGCTCCCGCCCCATCATGAGATAGAGGCTCTCGACAACTATTTCCGTTCTGTGAAGCTCGGGAGCGGCAGGATTGTACTTGGGACCAAGGACGTAAAGCTTCTGGCCAACCCTAATTGTACCTGAGTATATACGAGCGAAGCCTACCAAGGTCTCACCCTTGGGCTCATCCGCATTGTCATATGTTGATGAGGGTGCTGTATGCGTTTGGCCGGAGGATGAGTCCTGCGCTGTCTGCAAGTTTATGGTCGAAGGCAAGGAATCTGACGGCGCCATCTCCGAGCTTAATGTTGCAAGCTGCTGTCTTTGCTGGTGTCGTTCTAAGGCCGCTTTTCTTCGCTCTGCCATCTCCTCCACTGTGAGCGGGGTGCGACTCTTCGTCGGCAACATGTCCGGCGTGACACTAAACATTTTGCTAACGTAAACGATGGTGGGAGCATCCTCTCCCGCATCGCAAGTGTAGAGAGCCTTTTCAAGATGCGCGTCTTCCGGTGATAGTGCGTCAAGCGGCGGTATTTCCCCTTTAGGATGCAAAATGGGGGGCAATCGCACCTGCTGCGCTGCAGAAGGCGCGGGGATTTTCTCAATAACGGTTAGAAGGACGGCTTTGGATAGAGGCAACCATTGCCCCATCACTGTCTGTAAAAGCCCCCTACTGTCTTTAGACCGCAGATCTCGAGGAAGGACTTTAACATTCAAAGCCTTGACAATCTTTTCCACTTTCTCCCGGTCATTGGTCTCCAAAATGGTGTGATAAAGGGTCCAAATGTTGTCAAGAACAAACTGCACAAACATCGGTTTCAGTGCACGTCCTTTAAGACCTTTGTAGGTCAGGATTCGCTTCGTTTTAACGTCAAGGTAGTAGTCTCCCCAAAGAACTTTACGAAGTAGGTCTTCTTTTATGCCAAGTTTCGCAGAATATAGTTCCGCGAATTGGTCAATTCGAAATGCCCAGCCATCGATTGCGCTGGCGAAAATGACGTTGCCTTGTTCTGGGGAGAAGTAAAGGGTAGAATCATCTTTATGCTCAAGCTGCCACAAAAGGTCTTCGTTCTCCTCCCCTTCTTTATTCGCATCTTTTCTAGATTTTTGAAACGCCTGTGCGACAAAATTGGTATTTAGAAATAGTTAGCCAATCATTTCTAAGATAGAGTTTACGTACTTCAAACCGCTCAGCATCTGACTGCATCGTACTCTCTGAATAGAAGGTTCCCATGATAGCATTCACCTGTTCTACGATGCGGCCGAGATGTACATAAGCCTCGGCCGCAGTGAGTTTGAGCTCAGTGATTAACCGATCAATTTTGTTCAAAACCAGAATTGGCTGCACTTTCTCGGTCCAGGCTTGCCTCAATACCGTGTGGGTCTACTTAATGTCAGCTACTTCTTGTCACCAAGCTGAGCATTCGCGATAAAATACGACGTACTTGTGTACAAACACCCTCTACTGAGTCCACCAGAACTAAACCGCCATCGCATAAGCGGGATGCGGTGGACACCTCACTCGAAAAGTCGACATGTCCTGGAGAGTCAATCAAGTTGATTAAGTACGCTTCCTCTGATGAGAGAAAGGGAGAAACCATCAGTATTACGTATTTCACAGCGAGATTTCTGGCATAATTCACCTTCAACCTGCGAATTCGATGCTGCCTTGAGTATGTTGAAGTATAATGATATGCCGCTGGACTTCATTGTTATTCCTCGCTGCTGTTCATCAGCTCGTGAATCGAGATATCGCACTTTTCCTGACAGCTTTGAGCTTATAATGCCATTAGAGGCCAAAAGGCTGTCGGAAAGGGTGGTCTTTCCTATTCCGAAAGTTCAGGTACGTAAAATTTGACCTTCCAACGGATCTAACCATGATCGACGTGTGCTAAGATGCAAATGTTTCTTATCCATCGTTCATTCTTTTGAAGTTTTGCTAGGTGGGCGGGGGTTATTGCTGGCATGCTCGTTTTCAAGTCTGTGACAAGAAGAAGTTTGAAGTTTCAAGTTTGAACAATCGTGCAGTCTGAGTTTGGGAACTTTGGGTGTTTCACAAGCGAAAAATGCATTGAAGGCACAGCCACCACTAGTAGATTTGCGAAGTTGACCAGGAAGTTGACCGACGATCACAAGTACTCTTCCGACCGATCTTCCCTTCAATTCTTTCAGGCGATTGAGGACATGACGATATGCAAAGACAACCATCAGTTGCGGAAGTAACCCCTCGAACAAAGCAAGCGAAACCTTTTATATTATAAGTATAGATTCTTGTTGTCGTCAGACCAACGACCTTTCTTTCGTAAATTAACTTGTGAACCTCTTTGTATTTATCTCCATGTTGCCTTTGATCGGTGATTTTCAACTTTTTCTTAACGCCAACACAACTCACGAAAGCATTTTTCTCAATGTGGACTTCGAAAATGAAAGCGTTCAAGTAAACACCACCTATGTTGCCATATGGATTCAAAAAGTTAATCTATGGTTCGCAGGGCTACTCAGTATTGCATTTTCGCGATGTTTTATCCTCTGAAAAAGAGCTTAGGCTGAATAGCCGGCAATCCTGTATGTACCCATCAAGGGCCCCATTGTCAACTCTTGCTTAGATACATTACTTTTAGCGATTACTAGTGTGAGCGTCAACAATATCCCGGCGGTTTACACATACAAAGACCCCTTGTCCCACATTTTACCGCACTCCTCCCACTCATCCGTCCATCAGCACCCGGAATACCGCAACCAATATACCTACGCCCTACAAGAGGCGGACGAAGGAGAGCTCGTTGTTCAACTTCCGGAAGCAGTATCAAATCCTCAGGTTTGTCTTCACAAAACTTCTTTGAAGAAGGACTGGCAGAACTGTCTCTGAACTTACATCATAGCATACATCAACGGATGGCAACACTGTTTACGTTGCTCACGGTTAGTTTTTTTGAAGGAGACAGCTGGCTTGTATGTTCTGAAACCTTTTCTCCACAGAAATACTGCAAGTGAGGGTTGATTTTTCTTTGCAATCTCCGAAGGCAGGATTGCATTTTGTTCTGCCACAAGCTGGAACGGCCTCAGATGTAGGTTTATGAAGTCGTCCACTTGCCGATTTTCTGATTTTTGACAAAATCCAGTCATATCCACAACTTTATACGAGTAATCAGGCTTGTTCGGCACGACTTTGGATGCCTTGCTTGGATCGAGTTTCCGAAAAATGTACCTGGGAGATTGTTGTGGTCACGCCAGGACTCTTGCGAGATGCGCTACCATGTATTTTTGGGCCGAGCAGGTCTGGACATGAAGGAGACCCACAAACTGAAGTGAGGGATGGTGATCGAGAACTTGTTGTTACATCTGCTGGCGAACTGGTTCATAGCGCAACGCATCCCACCGACGAAACAAAACGGGTCACAATCCACAAACTTTACACACCAGTTTGTGCTGCAGATATTCTGCTCGCGATTGGCCCGTTTGAGATAATTCAACTATCAAATTGGAGGCGGAAGGCCGGACCACACGAGTTCGATCAACAATTGGATGATGGGCTCACTTATAATGGCGACAGTGATCATCCAGACCTGATAGAGGACGACGATGAGCTTGCCGTGGCACTCTCATTACCCGGAAGACATGAGCAGGTCGAATATACCATCAGCTTTATTGGCGAGGTAAGAGATTTAGGTTGGACTTATTGCTTCCATTGACATTGTCGCAGGCCCTAGCGTTCTATGAGCGGTTCTTTGGTTACCATTATCCATTCGAGTCATTCAAATTAGTCTTTGTCGAAGATCTGTACAATCCGATAGTCGTAGGTGCCAGCATTGTACTTTGCAGGTAAGCGAGCACCCTCATCAAGTAAATTTTGCTAAACATTCGTTGCAGTACACATTTACTACTAGCGGACGATGTTATCGATCAAACATACTCTACCACTCGTTTGCTCGCGTATTCGTTGGCATCGCAGTGGTTCGGACAATATATAACTGTGAAGCAATGGTACAGTAATTGAACACGGGAAGTTTGCAGCGCAGTCCTAACCAGTATTACACAAAGGGCTGACTGTTGGCTTATAACTGGCATAGCAAATTTCGCCACAGGGCTTCTGCTCGAAAAATTGTTTGGGAAGAATGAATTTAGGTTTCGCTTGCGGAAGGTAACGCAAGTACCCGAGCTTTGATTCCACCGTACTGATCCGGGTTATGTCACAGGACATTCAAAGGGTTTGTGAGCTGGATGTGAACCAACCTCCCCTGTATCCCATCCTGAGTCATCAAAATGATGATCCCGATGATGAAATCAAGCAAATGATCGATCCTTTATTATTACACCATTTCTCGCCTGAAGATGACTGGGGGCATGTGCGCAGCGAGTTCATCAATCTGAAAGCCCCTCTCGTGATTCTGATGTTGAGGAAGCGAATGGGTAAGGGAATGTTGCAAAAGCTGTTGATGAAGCTTCTCGCCAGCGCGGCGGCAGAGGAACTTCCAAATGGCTTGAGCACCCACCATTTCTTGCGCCTCGCCAGAAAGTTGACGGGAAAATTGGAACTTAAGAGTTTTGCCGACCAATGGATATACGGAAGCGGCTGTCCGCGATTTTCGTTTAAATACACTTTCAATCGAAAAAAGATGATGGTTGAGTTTAAGTTTCACCAAGAAAACACGAATGGAAAGGCTGTTGGCAGCACTCCTCGATTCACGGTAGGTCTCGCTGAATCCCCTTTTGTCCAAAAGCTGACACTCTCAATAGGGCCCATTTACGATTCGAGTTCATGAGCCTGGGGGTACATACGATACCGAGGTGCATATCGAGGATACGGACAAACAGTTCGACATCCAGTATCACACGAAGTATAAGAGAATCCGCAGAAAGCCTGCGGTCAAAGGAAAGAAAGTGCCCGATGGGGCGGAATCAGTAGACCCACCTCCTCAGCCATCCGCTCTAGACCCAGCTGATGCCACAAAGGTCATCGAATGGAATGATGAAGAGCCCGACCGACTGACATTCGAATGGATTCGTTTGGATCCTGATTGCGATTGGGTGTGCATCAAAGCTTTTGAGCAATCAGACTTCATGTGGGCTGCTCAATTACAGAAGGACCGTAACTTACACGCTCAATTTGAAGCAATTGAAGCCCTACAACACCTGCCCTCACAAGGAACCTGCTCTGCCCTCTGTGCTATTGTGACTGACGTTACTGCTTTTTATGGAGTGAGGATGGAGGCAGCTCTGGCATTGGCTACTTGCTCGTCGGAGCAAAAGGGGCTCTTTGGGGCCCAGGCGTTATTTGACATTTTCCGAACACGATTTTGTTTCACTGACATACCGGACCCCTTACGCGCTTTGCCGAAAAGTAACAACTTTACTGATTTGCAGGAATATTTCCTGAAAAAGGCCATAATCACAGCCTTTTCAAAAGTGCGCGACAAAGAAGATATTGCTCCGGTATCTTTTCGGAAGATCCTTCTTGACCTTTTGAAGTTCAATGACAACACAGGCAACACATTCTCTGACAACTACTACGTTTCCGACTTAATCCTTGCCCTTGGGAATGCATTTTTGCCAGTAGCGTCACGCGGTCCGAAAAGGGCGCGGGTGCCTTTGAAGTTGAACGCTGGTGATGTTGAAGAATTTCAGTTTGGTGGGGACAGTGATGAGGATGACTTTAATCCCATGGGAAGCGGACGGTTGGAGAGCGTGCAGCTTCTCAAAGAATCTGCCAAGGAAATTCACCGATACCGTAACTTGGACCGTCTCATGCCTTCGTATCACAATACGGTGACAGTCACATGCCTCAAAGTTCTTCTGAGATGGATGATTGCCGGCTTGCTTCCTGTTGACTTAGCCCTCTTTTTACAGCACGCCCGCTACGGAAATTTTGAACATGTGCGGATAATAGCACTGGAGGCTCTCATCGTATTAGACGGACTGGGTTCCCCTGATATCACAAGTTGGATGCTGTCTGTGATTAGAGACGATCCTGCTCCTTATGTCCGCTATCATGTTGCAAAAGGAATTTTGGAATATGTAGCTACTGCAATGGCGGACGGCAAGAGTGGATCTGCAAACCCACAAACTTATGACATTCAGGGCACACCGTCGAAGAATACATTACCTTCTACCATGTCACAAAGCAAGTCTAGAACATGGGAAGGTCTGCGGTATCGGCTTTCGCAAAGGGACGACATCGCTCGGGGCGTTTGGGACATACTGAATCTGAGTCCAACACTGGACCATCGCATACGCACTAAGATGCTACGGCTTTGCGAGCTATTGTATGAGCCAATGAGCCATGCTGGCTCATCTCTCAGTGCAACCCCTTCGGTGACAAAGCTCAGAATCAAAATGCCAACGCGACCTGCCGATGATAGCGCTAGTGAGGACGAAATGCCCCAGCCATTCCGCAAAGTGATACTGAAGGCAGATTTCCCCAAAGTCAGGCCTCCAAAATACGACGATTCGCGCGTGGAAGAGAGGGTACCGATTCCTACGCCTGAGCCACAAGTGAAGCTAATGCTTCCCTTGAGCAAGCCTTCGCCACACTTCTTGGAGTTGAGCCAAGCTGTCCTTACCAGACTAAGAAACCACCCCTCTTGTGCATCATTTATTCTCCCGGTTGATCAGAGTAATGTTCATTACCATCAAACAATACGGCGGCCCATGGACCTTCAAACTGCCGGGCGCAACCTGGAAGCCGGCGTCTACTGTGATGATTTAAACCGGCTCTTTTTGGACATTCGCCAGATCTTCAAAAATTGCTATGAATATAATTTGGAGGAGTCGAATGTTTATCGACAGGCTAAACGCTTAGAGGAGTTCTTCGAAAGCACAGTCGTACCTGAAGCCGTCAACGCGAAGACAGTCTCAGAGACTGAAGAGACGCCCTCCAAACCGCCCTCCAAACCTCAGCCCAAACCTCAGTCCAAACCTCAGTTCAAACCTCAGTTCAAACCTTTATCCAAACCTTTGTTTGACCGAAAAATATGTCTGCGCGTCTTGCGCAGGCTTCAAAGGCTACCCACAGCCGCCCCCTTTTTACAGCCCGTAGATCCCATCGCACTGAATATTCCGCAGTACTTTGACATCATCAGAAAACCAATGGATTTCAGCACTGTGCAGAGGAAGCTGGATGCTGGAGAATACAGCACCATGGAAGACTTTCGAGATGACATAAAACTCATTCTCGACAATTGCTTCAAATTCAATCTTCCAGGTATTTTACTGAAGCTTACATTCACAGCTGCAAACCAGTTTCAAATTCCAAGTAGGGGATTGGGTTTACGAACAAGGAAAAGCTTTGGAAGCATCCTTTAAGAAAGAATGGGAGGCAGCTTCAACTAAAGAGCCGCGTGACGAGCCGAGGCCTTCAAAGCCAATAACGCCTCACCGTAAGCGAGGCGATAGCGAGGATGATGCCATCGGCTCGCCAGAGCTTGAAGTGCCTGCCCAAGAACTTACACAATCTGAGCGGCAAGGGATTGAAGATTTGGTTCTTAAACTCCGCGGTCATACCAGTGCAGCTATTTTCTTGGAACCAGTCGATCGGAATGTTCTTCCGGACTATTACGACAGAATCAAGCAGCCTATCGACCTACAGACCATTTTGAGTAAGCTGCGGGGTGGAAAGTATAAGCGACCAAGTGCTTTTGAAGCAGATGTTCAGCTTCTTATTGCCAATTGTTACGCATACAACCCTAAAACTAGTTATGGCCACACTTGTGGACAGGCTTTCGAGAAATTTTTCAAAAAAAATTGGAAGTTGCTGAAAGAGACGACGTTGGAGGTTTGTTCTATCGAAATTGGATGCCCTTATACAGCTAGTAACCCTTTCTGCAGGCTGATAAAAAGCGGAAGCGGGGCAGCGTCACCCCTACACCCACCGGCAAGGGAAAGCGGCCAAAGACGCTTGAAAACACAAGTGGCAAGGCAGAACAACGAAAGGTATGCTGTGCTTGTTTTTCTTCTAAGGCGCGGAATGTAATTCTGGATTTGCGTTTAAGGTCAATCGCAAGCCTGTGGCAACCGGCGCAATGCCAACAGAGCCTCCGACTCCCATATCAAAAGGGTTTAAGCTCAAATTGACGGTGAAAAAATAAAGCATCAAAGTTACAGCTATGATGAATCATGTAAATATTTTAGATTGCAGCATTGATATCACTTCAGTGGGATGTACATATAAAAACATAAGACATATAGGCATGCTGGAGCCTGGAGGGTATAGTTCAGCCGAAAAGTGCGGGAGTCGTAAGAGTCGGTCCATATAGTTGCTCCCAAGATGCGGGTATCTTCCACGTCGAGCCATCTCTGGCAAACGCATCGCTCTCCGCGCTCAAGTTTCTGACGGCTGAAGCGAGCTCGACTGCATCATTCACATTGTCTGATTTACATATATTCAGCAACATCAAACTTGTTACCATTCTAAATCATGTGACAACATACCTCCCTCCACCGAGAACCAGGTCAAACACACGAGAGGTGTAGGACCGTCTTTCAATTTCTCAATTAAAAATCGTAATACACCGCCCCCTGGTGGAATTGGATTGCCTGACGCATGGGATGCGACGTCTCCCTCTAGCTCTCGAATGCCAGCCTTCTCTAGAGCCTCGCGATACGTACTTGCCCTATCTGTGGAAAAATGCCGGAGGCGGCTCCTTTGAACAACAGTGAAAAACCATGGCTATAGTTGAGAGACAATTTGTCACCTACGCCGACATTTGCTGGTCATTCCGTCTTCCCGCGTCTAACCCTGAGAGGAGAACAATATTCTTAAAGCCCGTTGAAGCTATCCAATCTGCAAAGTCTTGTGCAAAGGCAATTGCTCGTTTCTTGATGACCGGGGAGCGTATTTGAATGACACTATATTGCTTTCCGGAGATCGTCCCTTGGAAAACTAAAAACGAAATGGTTTAGTGACCGGAATTGGTAAGTGTAGATCTTGGTCGGACCTTCAAATGTAGTGTATAGGCGTGGTTGCTGTTCTTGGTCATAGGTGTCATGCCCACAAACCGGCAAAAGATCAGGGGATTCCAAAAATCCGATCTTTTGCAAGGAAAAGGTTGCGATGAGTAGATCGACTGCCAATTGACCTATGTTGCCCAACCCGTTTGGTGCAGGCTGACTCAAGTGCCGAAGTCAGAAATTCAAAACGAGTTCAGCTCTTGAAATAATCACGAACTCACACAAAGTAAGGTAGTGCCTTCTAGACTGCCTTGGAACCCAGCTACAGGGAAAAAAACTATTTGGCCTTTCCCATTTCTATTCGAAGTTTCACTGGCCATTTTTGGGGAAGTATCTGATTCGTACGGATCTTGCCTTGATCCAGGTTTAGAATTTCAGAATTGGTCATGGAATCCGAAGCGACACATACCGATGGCGATTATCAGCGAATTACGAGTGTCGTGATCAAGGCTATTGCAGACTTTACTGGAAACCTTGGTAAGCTACTTGTCTGTCCAGTCGAATAAAATGTTGTTTGAAATTTTGGAAGGTTTGCAATTTCAAAGTAGTACCGAAGGAGGTTTACAAACTTCGGAGGCCTCGAAAGCGTCTTTAAAGGAATTTTTCTCGACAATCTTAAGCTGCCACCAGCAATTTCGTGATGTATTGAATGCAAATGTGCCAATTGTGGAAAGTGGATCAAACAAAAAGCGCAAAGCTGATGGTACCTAGCCGTTGAAGCCTTTGCTCGAAGATGTTTATGCTGAAATTTGTAGATGAGGCTACACGCAGTGGGGAAGAACTTGTGCAAATACGAGCGGACGAGAGACAAGTGAGCAACCACTCATGCTCACAACCCCTTCACTGTTCTCAGTATGAAAATAGATGGAGGAGCGCATACTCCATTTCATTGATGCCAAGCGAGATAAGATTAACACAAGTAATCGAAAGGAGTTTTTGAAAGCTACCGACACTGAAGGTTGGTCTTGGATATGTTCCTTTCGACTATCTAATGGTTAATGTCCAGGATCTTGCGCGCGTGTTGATGCTGTCCAAATCAACCGGGTGGTGCAAATGAAGCTGGACGTTGTTCATAACTTCTCTGGGCCGTTGGATAGATCAACAAGTGCGAACCATTCCAATCCGAATTCTGAGGCAACACGCCAACTTGATGTCCAAGACGGCCTTGAAGAACGAATTCAAAATTTGCAAAAACACATCAATGTTGATTTCGGTACGGAAAAACGTGCATCGGTGAACTTGTGCCGCAGCTGATATTGCATCCTGTTTGCCAGCGACACCTTCACCTTTGACAGCTATCCAACGAGTCAAGGCGCTGGAGGACCGATTGATACAATTAGAAGAGGCGTTCCCCATGTGGGCTGCATTCCACTTTAGCCAGCCTCGTAGTGACCTGGTACGTCTCTGAAGAGATTACCATATTGGCGTCTCTGAGATTTGTTTTCCAGCAGATTTCGAATCGAGTCTTGCAGCTACCGCCGCCCTTGACAGTGATTAGCCAAACTCGTAACGGTGACTTGCAATCCTCCGTAATTCCCCCCCTGCCCATCACACGCCAAAGTGGGACCACAATTGGGCAAACTCCCAACACCGGTGGCTCTGATCCGCAACCAGACGATAATAGCACAGAAGAGCCAGATAGCAGCAATTCCAAGGTAAATATGAGCTTCCTTGTCGTGGTGATGGGAACGGCCGTACTTATTTGCGCAATTAGTCGGATGTGGAGTCAATTCGTCAACGAATACAAAGTCTCAAGGAGTCACTACTGCACAAGCAGCAACAAAGCCGATGATGTCCCGATTACACGCCCTCCCATTCAAATTTCTCCGGTCGCTTTCAAAGTGAGCGCGATACTAGGTAGGACCAGCGCGGCTAACGTTAAGGATATCAACCCAATTAGTCGCACTGCTTCCGGAAAACTGTCTGTGTCAAGGGTCGGACAGTATTTGCCGTAATAACTCCAGCAATAGGTGAACGCATTCACTCCGACTTCAAAGATGCATAGTCCTGGCAAACCCATCCACCTGATTGGAGCTGCGTCTTTTCCGAATTTCGCAGCGTAATACGCGTTATTTGAGAGTAAAGCAAGACCTGCTGCCAGAAGAGCCCAATTGTACATTGATAAAATGAACCAACTCGTCCCTCCGCTCCAGACCCACAGCCATGCATGCAACATGAACGGCAATATGACTACCGCGGAGATGCTATTCCATTCGGCCCAGATGCTGTAAAAAATGCCCAAAGCAACGAGATGATGGCATGCCATGTTGGTAAACCCCATAACCATATTCGTTAGCACAAGCTCTACCACATAGAAAATTGTGTGTGACAGAAGATGCAACCGGAATTGACTGTTGAAAAGCGAGATCGTGGGTGGAGAAGGGTCGGGCAAAATTCGCCTCTGCTTGAGACAGTCCAGCATACATAACAGAGATTGGATAAACCACAAGCGATTGAACGCGTCATGAATCCTTTCCGGAAAGATTGGGTCTTGCGTATACGCAAATATGTCGAGAGTTGTCAATGCCATCTTGAATGGAGCGCGCAGGGTAACGTGAAAGTTGAAAAATGTTATAACTGAATCAACTGATACAAATCTTGCCTTTGGCCGCAAGCCACACCTCATAGATATTTTCGAAAATTCGAACTTCTCCGTTCGAATGCTTGCTTGACTCTAATTTCGGAGTATGGAACAGAAGAGGGCAGATGAAAAAAGTTTCGGAAGGCCCTGGGAAGGCCTGTCGAGTTTCGTCAAAGTCGAGATGTCGCCTCGCGTCGCGGTCGACTTTATCCCGACTTTATCCGCCGGAGATCAGCGTGGAGATCGCGTCGGATTGACCTTTCAGGAAGGGTGTTTATAGACGGCGAGAAAGAGAGCAGGCAGATGAGCAGTTCCCGGCGGACCTCCGAGCATTTCCCAAAAAGCCACCGTCTACCGAGAACGCCGTACGGACATTCATTGCTTTCATCTCGCGAATACTATAATTCTCTACCGTTAAGCACTGCCCTCGTGGGGAGCCTATATCCTATCCGCTTGTACGAGGCCCGGTGCGAGACGATACCAAAAAGGAACATGGCCTAGTATACCTCTCAAGACCACTTCCCATCAACTACATACCACCTCAAAATCCGCGTAGCTCGTTATTGCGCAGCACCAGAGAAGTAGCGATGGGGCGTATAGAGCGCCAAGACCTGCTACCCGGGGGTACGTACGGGCTTTTTCTTTCACTCCAGGTTTCATTCAGCCTACGCGCCATTCGCCGTTCGTTGATTAGAGCCGAAAGGCAGTGACAGCGTCTTAGTGCTTCGTCACCTGCACCGATGCTGTTGGACTACTCCGTCTCCATGCGTTCACGCGATGAAGTTGCGCCAAAGCAGAAGTTCGGCCAACATCTTATTTCAATGTTACAAACAAACCGATTATGTATTACTGAAAGAAACAAGAGTGACTTACCTGATTGTAGCCTCAGGGATTCGGTGTTTGCTGAAGACATCGTAATTCGTGGACAGGTCGGGTAGCAGGGAATGCAAGCTTCTTGGATGGAAAGCGACGAAGAGGCGACAGCGGTCGTCGTCATCCACTGATACGCAAAACTCCCAGAAAAAGACGCGGAAAAGATGCGTCTTAACAACCAACCAGCACCGCCTGTACAGTATCAGACGGGAGCTTTTTGGGAAGTTGACAGACAAGATGCCATTGACAATCACGGGAAAAACCGGCATTACACCAACTCTGCGGGTTTACAGATGCCAGTCGTAAGCAAGAACAGTGGATCTGAAAAGCATTGATAACTTGCAACATTCATCCTTCATGACATTTCATTAATTACTGGCACGCTCTCCTCCACAACTTGGCACAAATCACTGACCGCCACTGCTGATCCCGACCTTGCCGTAAGAGCAGCATGCGGGCCCAAAAGACGTGATGCACCATCATGAAACCTTTTGACCAAAACATCGCCGCTCTGAATGCTGCCCTCTATGCCCACAACAACCGTGGCAAAGATCCGTCATACTCCCGAACTCCGACCCATTGGCGACAATAACACTTGTAAGTTATGTCACCTTTGTGAAGCATTCTTCGCTGGTCGGCCCCTTTGAAATTTTGTCGAGATATCAGTGGGTGAATTGCGTGTACAAATGCCGCGATGGATATCCCCTCCATTTTCGTCCTCTTCATAATCGCCCACGGAGGACAACGACCAGCGCTTTCTGAGCGCTATTCTCTCGCACGTTTAGCGACACCCTTCCACAACATTAGCGGGGATAGAAACGGCGAGGGGAGCGGTGGGAAAAGGTCTTGATCAGCAATGCAATCGTCCTACTGCCTACCGTAGGATAGTAATTTGAGTGTAGTGATATACGTAGCCTGAGCTGCAGTTGTATTCTTTATCAGTCATAGGATTTCCTAACACGTCAAGTTCAAGAATTCTCATCATCTTCGGGACTCGCACTTGGTGCTGGTCGCCCTCCGTATGGTCCCCTAAATCGTTTCCGGGGATTCATCTAGGCAAAGCCGTAAAGTCTTGTCAGAAAGTCTAACGAATAGCTCTAGAATACCAAAAACTCACGATCGCCATTTTGCATTCAAGGTATGCCCGTTGTGCAAGTCGGCACTCTTCCGAAACCATATCTTCCTTATAACGAGGATCGAGGCACTCTCTGGGCGTTTTCCGGGCCTCAACAACACATGGTGATTTATACAAACAATCTATCAGAGCTTTGTAAAATGGATCACAGGTCGGCATATCGGCGAATTATGCAGGTAGTATTGAGATCGGCGGAAGACTTGGCAAGCAGGGAAAAGCTGCTATCGAATGCCAAGTCTTTATCTAAGACCTGTACAGTAAATATACGGTACTCGGGAGATTCGCAGTCTCAGTCGGTGAATGAAGACTTGACCAGTCGAGCTGTTGGAGCTCTCAGGATGGAGCTTGAAGTTGATCGTTATTAATTGAGCCTTCCGTTGAGCCTTCGAGCCTCTGGTTGAGCCTGGGGTAACAGCCTTTCTCAGCAGTCGGAGGGTTGAGCCTTGAACTGGAACGGGTGGCTGGCACTTTCATCATGAAACCTCATCATCCCCGACTCGATGATCCGAGACCATGTTTCTTATTCTTCTGAACGGTGTGTCTCGGTAGATTTACTTGCACATCTCAAAGTATCCTAGCTCGCATGAGTCGACCTCAACGCAAGCGGAAGGAAGTATGCTACGCAGAGGTTACATCCCTGGAAGTTACGGAAAGCCCCCCAAAGAAAACGCGCGAGAAGGTCATCAAGACTGGTGATCAACTGCAACCAACAACTCACAGAGACATAGAGAAGGATGAAAATCTCCTAAGTGCGAGCAATCCCCCGGTTTCGGCGAGAATCACCCCAAACTCCCCTACCACAAGTCCAACAACTCTCACATCAATGGACAGCGGCCCTTCACGAAAGCGCTTGAGTTTACAGGTATTTACTGAACTGCTCGTCTCTTTATTTCAACACTGAAAATCTTGGGCTATACTTCTAGGAGAAGCGTGAACAGGCCGAGATTCGGCAGGTCATAGAATTGTCAAAAAGGACGGCTGTCCCTGTTCTCAGTGAGAAGGATGTCAACACATCACTGCAAAAAGGATCATCAGATGTAGCCGAAGAACGCGTGCCCTCAATTTTGGTTGAACCCTTCAAAAAGGAAAGCGACACAACGATTGTACACCACGAAGCGCCATTGGCAAGTTCACATGAACCTTCGACTTCGTGTACCCCACTCGTGCAAAAGAAGGAGAACAGCACGATAAAGAGCGGGAAGGAGCGCTCGAAGCAGGATGAGCATAAAAGCGCTCATGCTATCAACTTCAACAACTCACGAAACCCAAAAAGCTCCGCGGTTCATACCGCATACAAACCGGTCAACCCGCAGGTAGACAATCCCATGAATAAGAGTGTGCCATCAGCAGCAAGTTGTATAAATTCTGTGCCGCTTCGGCTTGGACTTTCGAGAACAGCCCGCTTAAAGCCGTTACACAAGAATTTCAGAGGCGTCTGAATAATTCCCACCAATTTTGGACCTCTGAAATACGGGGCTCGGTGCTTGGGTTCGCAGATAGAACCAGCCGGCACAAGCATTCTATTATATAGTAATTTACAGTAGTATATTCAGCCGCCAACATAGATCGATATATATGTATTCAAGCCAGCCTAACCTACAGTTGCTCTGAACTTCCCAGCACAACCACGAGAACGCGTCATGCCTCCGCAAAAAGTCTAAACTATCTTGTCCCGACCTGGAGTCGCCTCAGCGTCGCTTGCACCGACCGGCAGAACAATCCCGGGTGCCCATCGCTAGCCAGCAGGCATCGAAAAATCTTGGTCATGTTGCAGGTACTGAGAAGGTCACGGCTCCAGTACCGGTGTGTACAATGGGATTGTTAAAAACAACTTGGGTTGGCGCAATCTACAGCACTTTTATCAAAAAAGAATGAAAAAAGACCACCTAACAGTCCGTGGACAGCTCCCCCTGAATTGCCCCTTCAGGCGGATCCTATCCTTTCGGAACGCCCTGCTCCCCGATTCCATTGTCCTTCGGGTAGGACGTGTAGCAGAAAGTCGTTCCGAAACCTCATTCCTGAAAACCCGCCCCCTAAGTTCGGATTTCATCTCCTCTTTGTAGGCCTGCGGTCTACTGATGCACACGACGTGAGTATGAAACGATTTTTGTGTTGATGTGAACGCGGGATTTTACCATAGATTTCCGGAGGGGCAAAGCGGTGAACTGAGGGGAGCTGTGGTATTCGAAGCGGCGCGAGAGGGGGAAGTAGGAAGAGAGAAGACCCATAGGATCTGCACCCACCAGATGTTCGATGCCTTCCGAAGATGCGGGGGTTACAGGAATTGGAAAGATGTAGAGCACTTCGTCGGCGACATCACGTTCCTCCGACACCAAGGACGACAAGTCCTCCACGCTGGGTTGTTTGCTGAGCAACAGAAAATCTGTCAGTTATCTCAGACGCTCGTTGAACAGTGAATGGCTTCGACTCGACCCGAAAGACATTTGTTCGTCTATTTGACCACTAATGGGAGAGCCGGGTGAGTAAGACACAAGCGGTCTTCCATTCGTGTGGATTCTTACTCATTTTGAGATTGATGAACACGCACATTGGTTCTTTTAATTTGCTATGCGAAATTCATCCTACAAACGGCCTATCCCGTAGCTATACGCAATATTTATGAGGTACGTGTTCGTATATGGGTCAAAATACCCCAAAGACGTGGTTGATACGTCCGATGGAAAGGAGCAAGTTCGGTTTTGAGGGTCAAATTTGCAGTGGTTCTCGATTCCACCCCCCCCCCCCCCCCCCCCCCTCTTTGTGGAGAAGGTAGAGAGCGCCCTCCACATGTTCCTCAATCAGAGTAGGATGTCCGCCGCGGTCAGGAACCAGACTTTTGTGCTATACATGTCTTGGTTGTTTTGTAGTTTAATTTGCACTATTATCGATCCTGGCCATCTCTCTTCTTGCTTGTCTTGGGTTGTTCCTTTATGGTCCGGGCGTTGGGGGGCAATGGGCCACGTACAGAAATGACAGCCAAATGACAGCTGTCAAAGAAGGCATACTTACCAATTTAGTTTAATGAGCTGACGTAAGAGCGGAGACCTCATTGAACTGGCCAGATTCGAATCCTGAGATTTACTAAAAAGTGTGTGAAGTTCAGTAATTAGTAGACATGGCAGTCGCAACACCTAGCCTGATGAAGGAGTTTACTCCGGCAGAGCTAGAAACAATTCCAGCATGCTTCGCGAAGGCAGCTGAACGAGCTCAGCACAGCGAATTCGTGCGTAAACAGCTTTCCACTCTGAGTAAAGAGAAGAGCTCCTTCCCGACCGGTTTAGACACGGCTGGAGTTGCCGTACCTAGAAGAATGCTTCGAAAAAAGTTCTGGAAAATGCTAACCCATTCTGGCTACCAGCAGCTCACATTGAAACCTTTAGCCGCAGTGGAGGTGAGTCGCTGTCTTCAAGGAATACGGATCTTTCTGATCCCGCCACACTGTAGAAAAGTCTCCCTTCTCGATCTAAGACAGCGGCTTACCTGGGAGATAGTACTGGTATGCTTTATGTAGCGCATCGGCAAGCTGGAGTACAACATGCCTTACCAGATGTTGTGTGCTAGGGCCTACTAGAGGAATGAACAATTCTGGTAACACAGTGAACGACCAATTAAAGTCTGTCGTTGCAGAGCTCGAAGAGCTTCCTTGGCTGGACCTGCAGGCCCGACAAAGCTTTGTACGTATGTCGGCACACGTATCTGATCTTCATCGGCTCCAAAACTCAAGGCTGCATTAGGCCAACATCTTTATCGTTGAACTCGCTGCCCGTTATAATCAGGTCTGCGATTTCATATCAACCAGGCTGCTGCCGAACAAGAACAGACTTGTCATCTCAATTATTATTGAGCGAATTCGCGGAATTCGGAATGAAATACTGGAATGCTGTCGACGGAAAAAGCAAAGTAGGTACTAGGAGCGAATCATCAAGGCTCACAAAGTAACAATGGCCATTTAAAGAGATGGAGAATGCTGATATTTTTGGTAATGATATGAATATTGGACGACTGGCCACCTTTTTCAAGTGCGAGCTTTACCGAAGGTAAGTCTCAAACTTGAGACCCCTCATACATTGTTAAATCTTTTGCGTAGAATTGATACGCAGAGAATCTTGACAGAGGCCATTGCGGAGGCGCATTCGGGATACACATTACATCCTTCGGGAATCACCAGACCTGGTGATCCGCTTCGCTTGGAGCTACAAGAGGTCCTTTCTACTCGTGAAACTGCTTTAGTTAAATAACTAATGAAAATTAGATCAGGGATGGGCTTGAGCATGTGTTTCACCCAACACCAAAGCTTGAGGCGCCTGTCATCTCGAAGAAGCACGAGGCGGAGCTAATCCGAAGATCTATGCGTCGATCCTCTTCAAACGCAAATTCTGATGCGGAGCTGACGGAAATACAGAGGATTCTATCGGTATCGCAGCGTCGCTCGTCAGTTTTAGCTTTCAGAAGAAGAACTCAATCAAGGGGAAAATCTGCGACCGCTACAAAGTCAGAAACGCGGGACGATTTTGACTCTGCCATCCAGCAGCACCAAGCTGGAAAGACACAGTTATGGAATACACTTACGGACGAAGACATTACGATTGCAGACGACTTTTCGCGCCTTGCAGATGATTTCAAAGACACCGTAGCCCTCAATTTGATGAGAGGTGATAACCCTCTTTTGCAAATGCACGCCGGATTGTGTGTGTACCGTCGCCGAACTGCTGTCGAGCAAACTGTAGGTGTCTTCGGAAATACATACCTCGGTTGATGCGCTTACAAACTCTAGATTGCACCACCACGGCACCGCTACTTGCCGCCAAGCTCCTATCGCCAAAGACAACTAATTGACTTCGATTATGATTTATGCGACAAAGTGGTAGGGATTTGCTTACCTCTACAACATGCATTGCTTGACGCATTCTATAGCCATTGCCACTATCTCCGTCACCTGAGTCAAAAACCTCCCAAGAATTTGAATTATGCTCCGGTGACCAAAATGTACGTGAGTGGAAGTCTCATGCTGCTCACGCATCAACAACCTACTCTGGCTTACTCCTGATCGCAGAAGGCAATGAAACCACTTGGATCGCAAGTCTCATCCCGTATTCCCAAGGGTTTCATTACCCTTGCCACAGAACCCGCTGCGGCTGTAAGCGAATTTGGAAGCGACATGGACAACAGCATGTTAAATAGTATAGGTACGTCAAGTTAACCAAGTCGTTTTGTCAGTCTCGACTCTTGACGATTTTATGACTAGATGAGAAACTTACGCGTTACAAGGAGGTTGAGGAACTTTATGATGAAATAATGAAGACGATGAACAAGACGCATTTGGACCCGGACGAAAGTAAGTCTACATTTCTTTCCTATGCCTGTTCAATGTATTGAACACGGATGATTGATAATTGTCCGTAGTTGAAGATTCCGACAGCGCAGCATGCCCCGCAGCCCCTTTAGATGGAGATGGTCCTCCAGGTTTTCAATGGCGTGGGCGTATTGATCCCGCGCTAGTTCGCCCTTTATATCACGCAAAACGCGAAAAGTCTACCAGTGTAGTAGTGACACCACCACAATTATCATCATTGCCATCATCTGCGGGTCATGGGAGAATCCGTCTGAAAACTAGAGACGCGACAGAGACTGGTAGACAGTCTATTGTGGCCGACGAGTATATACGGAACCGAAAAGTTGCCATGCGGAAAACTCTCTCTTCCAAATATGATGGAACTTTCCAATATAACTTCGGCGGATATATTCCATTCGACGTTGAAAGGCGCAAGAAGCAGGCCGCTCAAACAGATATATCATTTCCGGACTACTTAGACTATCTCGCCACACTTAAGACTGACTTCGCGTTTAACCTTTTGTATCACGAAGACGAGCGGAGTGAAGCGTTGAGAAAGGCCCAAGAAGAGGCAGAAGCTGCGGCTAAGGCAGAGGAGGAGCGGAAACGTGTGGAAAATGAGCGACGCGAGCGGGCGGAACAGCGAAGACAAATGCTTTCGTACACACCTGGGGAGTGGAACCCAAAGATCATGGATTTCATGGAAGAATTAAACCATGCTCAGACGGGCGATCATGGAAATTTGGTGTCGGCGAGACCCAATGAGACGAGGGACAGGTACCTGAAAGTAATTCATGCCATCCTGGAGGTTTTGTGACAATCTATAGTGAGGCGCACTCTCAGCTGGACGCCGCTGCGTCTCCTTCGCAGCAACGAGCGTCATCAGCAAGGCCCGACTCAGTTGACATTCGGCAAATGCAGCAAGAGCTGGAGGCCCTGTGGACCGCCTTGAAGATGCCGTCCGATCAAAAGCTGGATATGGCTATCAAATATGGCGGGCATCGTTTCGCTCCGAAGCTTGAGACGGTAAGTTGTAAGTGAACGAAACTTGCCTAATGTTACCGACTTGTCTGTATCCAAGGCCATAAATCTCTGGAAGACAGCTTCAGAACATATTTTCCGCCGGGAAGAAGTTTTACAGGAAATCGAGATTTTTGAGCAAACAGCTTCTGATCCCCAGTAGGAGTTGCTGATTAATTGTTTTGCTCGTGTACGACATACTCAGCTTCACTTTCCAGGCGATTTTTCCGCAAGGGCTTCGAGGGATCATCCGAAGCCCGCTTAAAGGAAGCAGATGAACGAGAAGAGCTAATGCGTAGATTGCATTTCGCTGAAGCGCGGATCACCGACGTGACGAGTCGAATAAAAAATGAATTGCATGAGAGTGTGACATTCAAAGGTAGCAACTTGCAGGAACGGGCACCCTTTTAGACGTCTGGTCTTCATGATTTCCTTTTCTAGGCGCTTCTTACCGGGAAAAAATGAGAACTGATTACCCAGCTATGATTAAGCGCCTTCAGCGTGAGCGCAAGGAGCGTCGAGCCCTTCAAACCCCTTCTGGAATTTCGGAAGCAACATCGGCAATAATGAAAAACTCTCCTCATACATAAAGATAAGATGTGAAGAAATATATATATGAGGCTGTATCTAGCACGACCCCTTGTAATTTTCAGAATAACATAGCTACAATGTATGTACAGAAATTTCAGTTTTTAGTCATTCAGTTGCAGCAGGGCGGCCACTCCTATTCAGCTGTCAGCAAGTGGCATTTGCACATGCGCGCAATCCAACGTACCTCGTCGAACCCATTGTTCCTCAGCCACCTTCGTAGGCAGCCGCATGGATGTGACATAATTTGTACTATGCCTATTTCTCCGAGTTAGAGTATGATTAGGAATTTTGACCAAAAGTGAACATACCCTGTGGTAGAAAGCGTCCCTCGGCGCGCGCTAGTCTTATAAACAGGGCAATCATATGAATTTTTCATTTCGAATTTACTCCTTTCTCCAGGTTTGAGCCATATTATGGGCAGGGCGTCATATAGGACTCTCGGATGAGACTCAACTATAGAGTTCTCTTCAATGTCCCAGCGAGCCCCTTCCAAATAGATGCCGTTAATATAAGCCCCCTCCTCAGGGCGGACGCCAGCACTCCGCGATGTCTGGACCAGATACTCGAAAGCAAGCAGGTCAATCGGAATTGTGTACTTTCGTGAGAAGTTCTGCAGACAGCCCGTCAGGAAACTTTGAGTGAAAAAGAAGCCGCTAATCCAAAACACAATCGGTGGGCCATCATCAATCCACTTTCTGAAAAATTGCAGGCGTTGGAGCAGGTCGGCGAAATATGACGCAAGGGGTTTGATGGATGGGTACGACTTGCCGGCCCACATTTTGGGTATTGTGCCAATAAGTATACTTTGTAAGACATCCTCGAGATCCGATGACATCACGACGAGACCTTTGACGGCTTTTTGAATGTTGATCAGGCTTAACCGAACCACTTCAGTCAGAGTTCGAAATCGGATTACTTCCTGCAGGAGAACTGTGTTCATGCTCTCCGTGTAACTGACTGGATACTTTGTCTGAACTTGGTGCATGTCGACAGCTTCGGGTAATCTGGAAAGCATGTCCGCTGCCACCTCTGACACAATCTGCTCAGTAGAGCGCGAGCCGCCTGAAGATGTTTGGCCTTGAGTCAACATAATTGCTCGGAAAAAATTTTCTGTGTCGAGCTGACTTTTCGTGATATCGGCATTTTCGTGGAGATGGAAAACCTCTGGCCGAGTTTCCAATGGAAGATTTTTGATGTAGGCCAATACACCCGCATGGGACGAGTTGTCTGGAACGTGGTAGGTACCGCTAGGCGAAAAGGCGTAATTGGATTTTTGGATCTGGGGGTTGTATACGATTTCCAGAAGGCTCATCAAACAGCGCCGATCTTTATCATCGGTGACTCGACCCCCATAATTGCATTGACCTGCAAGAGACTGTCAATAGAGAAACACTTTAATTTTGACCGCAGGACTTACCGGTCAGGTACGCGAGGGCGTCGTACGGTATATCATCATACTCGCTTAAAAAATTTCGCAGCTGCCTAGCAGATATCCTCAAATCGGTGTCATTAAACTAGGAGTTTGACGTCAGGGCTCCGCTCTCACAAGTAAAATCAAGCTTCGGCTTACCTCGTATGGAATATTCCATCCTATTGGGCCGAATTGCCGCCTTTCTTGCACCATGGCGTGAAAAAAACATAGTCCCAGTAGCATTCTCTCAAAGGCGTTCTGCTGCTTTGACCCTTCATAAAATGTCTTGTCATTCAGAGGGTCACTCATGTAGGATTTATGAAGATTGGCGCGTAACCCTGCAGGGGGTTCGTTCGTCATCTTCACACCGTTTTGCAGTAAAGTCACAGGAAACTTGTCACTTGGATACGATGTCAGCCACAGTCGGAAATCTCGATGAGTGCTTTCCGGAGTCAAATCCTCGCAAATTTTTTCCAACTGAGACATCCAGCTAATGGCCAGATGACAATTTTGCAGGACGACCCACGCACCCTCGTTTATGCCAGCTTGGATCATTTTGGCCGCAATAGGCCCTTGACCTTGTCCGAGAGAGATAGAATTCAGTCGATTTCCTCCCATCTTTCTCTCGTCAGCGAACTTTAAAAGCGCAGTCATTGGGTCAGCCCCCGGGGATAAAACGAAAATCAAAGGTGCACAAGGGTTTGAGTCACCATAACTGCTCGCAAGATCGAAAGGCGGAGGTTCCACAAATTTGGTACCCAGTACTTCAACAATGAAGAGAGCGATTGCTGGAATCATCTTATCCGGTCGCAGCGCTCGTAAAATGCAGAGTTTTTGAAAGGATCCAAGCGTATCCTTCCAGCGACCAGGAAGGGGCACTTCTTGAGGGGTGGAACTATCGAAAAGCCGCTTCCAATCTCCTGTGTTCTCCTCGAAACTTGTAACCAGATCCGCGAAAGGCGGTATGGATGCCAGACGGCAAAGTTCCCCCCAACTTTTGTCAGTTATCCACGATGGGTCTGGATTATTGATTCGCTTGGCGGTTAATCCAATTCCTCCGGTCAATATAAATCGCCACTCGTCTCCGTCAAGTTCCCCACGACCCCGCAGAATAGCGACGGTCAATAAAAAGGAGAAAACGAGCTTGTCCTTTTCGAAAAGTGATCGACATACATTTCGATACAGCGCTTCTGTGAAATGAGTGCGCAATGTTTGCAACCGTGTGTCAAGGTCCGACGATTTTTCACTCGTCGAAATCGAGAGGATAAAAAGATTAATGAACCAGGTCAAGGAGTATTGGTACATTGGTTCAATATTTGCCAACTCGGCAATGCAAAAGAAGAGCACCGCGGAATACTGCGCAATTGGCTTATAACCAATGCGAATCTCGTCGATTTGCTTTTCAGTTTTCTCTGCAGCAGTTTGCTTTTCGCTGACCGTTACGGCCAATGCTTTTGACGACTGTAAAATTTGGATACCAGTCTCATCTTCTAGAATGTTCCCAGAGGAGGCTGACAGAACTTCCAAGATCTTTGATTCTGCTGCAGAAAGCTGCTTCTTGTTATCCGCGCTCTATCGTCTGATATGAGGGAATGTTCATTGCAGGTTTAAAAGCGTAGTAACATACCTGTATGACCAACTGCGACTTCATCTCCTCCAGTTCGGGCCGCTCCTTGGCGATTACAATTCCAAGTAACTGATCTTCCAAGCCTTCGGGCGTAATCATGAAATTCAATAATGTAACTTTGGTAGAGAGTTCCGGGAGATAATGCGGATTGCGCAACTTTGTGGTGATATAAAAGCGAAACTCAGGAGAATATTCTACGGTGCTGTCGCCCAAACGAATGCACATCACTCCTCCTTGTCTGAAGGTCTGTTTTAAAAGTAGCGGTTCCAAAACGGGATCAATTTCCTCTTGGATATTCTCGAGTAAGACCGGGGTTCCAAACTGAATAGCATTTTCCAATGTGCGGATATAGTCCGAATCTGATAACTTGATGATCTGGAGGGATTTGGACTTCTCCATATTTTTTATCCATCTGTTCGCTTGGCCTTGTGGATCAATCATCAATGGCCATCGATAGGCATTTTTTATCATGATTCCGTTGTCTATACTGCTCAGAATTAGTCACCTGGTCGGAGATCGACGGAATACCCGAACTCACGAAAAAGCATCATTGGGCAATCCCGCTAGAATCCATTCTCGAATTTGTATGGGATCCCCAAGCACATTGGCTAGCTTTATGTCTTCTCCCTCAGTACAAGGAATTCTCCGAGACTTGCAAGTTTTGGTCCAATCTTGCACACATTCTGGGGAACATTATCAGTCTGCAGTACGACGACGATCGCGGTAACAAACTCTTACCATCTCTGTACGCTTTTGTGAAAGCTCCCAAATAAGCCACCATTCCACTTGCCACGAGCACATCACCCGTCAAGGCTGTGTATTGCTTTTGTAATGCAGCAGCCATCTGTGTCCACCGGTCTTTTTCGTCACCAAGCGACCCAATCAGTTTTTCGGCACGAATTAACTGATTTGACACTGAAATAACTTGTTTCTCGAGGCTGTCTTTCTTATCCGTCATTTCCTTGAATTTGGCCTCTAGTGACGCCATCCTGTCCTCCACTGCCTTCAAGGCGGCGCGTTTTTCATTTAGTTTTCCCATGACTTCTGCTACCTCCGACTCCGCCTTCGCCAGAGCTATTTTTTTGGGAGCGACGACTTTGGCAACTCTGTCATAAGATTCCATTGCCCGTACCCATCGACACAGGCCTTCTGCCGCCGAAGATGCCTTCGCCACTTTATCGGGGTCAAATTCCGGATTGTCCGTGAACTTTCCCCGTATCACTTTCATGATTTTGGGGTCAATATTGTCTTTGTCATAAGACTTCAATGATGGCAAAAACTGGGGATCTCCCATCATCTTCTGTGCAGGTGCCCAATAACTTTCCTCCTTCTTGCCACTTGCATCGGCCACCTTGACCGGCTTCACGTCTTTCATAACGCAGACTGCCTCCATGACAAACTTCACTCCCGCGGGCGGACTCTTCATAGTTTTGAGCAAATCGATGTCGCTTTTTTTGAGTGTGTCCAGCGCAGCAAGTGCTGCCTCTAGCGCCGGAATCGCCTCGGCAAGCTGTGCTTCACATTCTTCTTTTATCGCAGTTGCTTCATTAGCTTTGCCTGTAGCGACTTCTTCATCTGCTTTGACGACAGTCTTGACTTGCGCGACCTCTACAGACTCTGTTTCCACTTGCTTCATAATTAAGTCAGTCTCGCCTTGGGTCTTTACCAATTGCGGCTGAAGCAGCCCCAGATCGACTTGCATCTTTGAGACTGCACCCTGAGCAAAACTCAGTTTCTCAAGACCGTTTACGTATCTATCTCGAAGCTTAAGGACTTCCGCTCGCTTCTGTCCCAAGAGCTCCTTGAAAGTTTTGATAAGCATAATGAAGGATGTTGCAGTAACATAGTTATGTCGCTTATCCAAGCTCAGAAATTTTGCTGATTGTCGTCGAGTACTCTCGTGAAAATGCTTACACATATCCAGGACTTGCAGCCTCACACCTTCTTCCATTTCTATATCAGACAAGAACTTTCGCGCAACCGCTACCAATGCATCTTCTGGCCAGTCGGTAAACCAATCAATGGTACAGCAGTTGATCAACGACGGAAACTTGCGCAGTCGATTCCGAAACGCGTCACCGACAGGGCTCATTGCTAGACAGATATGGAGATTCTCTCGGCATCGGTCCAAAAACCATTGGTACATAGCAGCCGGTGAGGAGTCTCCGGCCCGCCCACCGCCTCTGGTATCTGCGCGCATCAGTTCAAACAACTCCTGTTTTTCGTCTGCGGCAAAAAGATTCGGGACTTCTCCAGCATTCAACATGTTGTTAATGTCCTCCAGAAAAGATTCGTCTTGGCATTGTGTATCACTGAACAAGAAAACTGTAGGTTTACCCTGGCCACCAGCAGCTTTATATAACTTTTTCAAGTCTTCATGCCAAGCCTGGACGTTGTAGTTTTTCGAAATCTCAACCTGAAAAACATCATAATCAGCAAGATAGGCTGCCAGTCGTGTCAGACTTTGTCGTCCACTGCCTCCCACGCCGACCAGTAGCATATTTCCTCGAGGTTGTTGTAAGACACGACTGATCCTGGAAAGGTGCTCTATTGCAAAGCGAAACATCACTGCGATACAAGTTAGAAAGAGCTAGATAGCTTGGGAATAGGATAGTTGCATTACCTAAGTCCATAGGCTTCTTGCTGACCATATTATACTCGGCCAGACTTTTATCTATAAACTGCATGAGAGCGTTCAGATCTGCAATTTCGTCGTACGCCTTCCCAGCCGCATCTCGTGGCGACAAGTAAGTGCCGAATATTAGACTTCGAAGATCGTCGTCTTCTACTTTCCCGTCACCATTACTGTCGTACTGTCTTAGAACTTTGTCAAAGTCGATGTTGAATGCGGTTTTTACGACTTCAGTCCTTGTGAACCCATAGAACCACTGACGATCTTCATCATCGATCAAACGGTCATATATGACACGATAAGCCTCGTGTAGCCAAAGTCGGATCATTTTTTCTTTGTCGTTGAATATTTCAGATCTAGAAAGCAGAACACCTTGAATGATCCGGGCAAAGTCCCTGAGATTGAACGTATAATGCGATTTTTTCGGGGTGGGTAACAAATTTGCCATCGCGCCACGGTAAATCTGCCGGGTAGCATCCACGATCGATTTTGTCATATCCGCCACTTCTTTTGGGAAATTGTTGGTGGAGAAATGCCAATCAAGGATCGTCTCGAAGATTCGTTGCAAAGAAGAGTCATCAAATGTTGTCATTGTAATGGTGTTGAAATGGCGAAGGAACTGCACGCGGGTTAATACAAACGGAATTTACTGGATTTCCATGGCCTTACCCGACTCGTTACTGGATTTCTCCCACCTACAACTAAAAGTTAAATCCGGCAAAAAACACATTGGGAATCCCGGTGCGTACCTCCAGGCGGTCCCATAGCACCCACAAATTGAATAGCTTCAAATTTCTGGTAAAGGGTTGTCAAAGTCAGCCTCACGATCGGAGGGATCCGGTTCTTACCGTCATGACATTCTGATTGTACCAGCCTGATCAATCACAGGATTAGGATGAGTCCCAAAATGCCAAGCATGAAGAAAATACCTTCGTGATCCATCCATTGCCGCAATAGTTCGATAGGCGGCTGCGCACCGTAAACCTCTCGCGCAGGCATGTTTAGGTCATCAACAAAGATGACTGCCCGCTTACCCATAGGCGGTCCGAAAACTCCCTTCCTCCGCTTATCAAGTTTGGATTCAATGATTTCTTGTGTTTGCATGGCGGTTGTCTGAGCTGAGAAGTTGATAAAAGCGGGAATGTATATGTCTTTGGGGAGCTTATTCACAAGGCCTTCTCGAATGTACATTGATTTCCCAGTTCCGGTCGGGCCCACAAATAAGATGTGCTTTTGATGCCGGACCAGCAATGATAGAAGAAAGCTGTAACGGGCAGTGTCTACCGTAGGAACAATTATATTGTCGATCTTGGCCTTTGCAGGTATTGCCCAGTCGCTAACAATGGTGTCAGCCCAACTGCGCCAACGCCCCCCATCTGCTTTCTCGAAAACGTAGTCGTAAATGGAACCATCCGGAAATTGTGTCTCAACACTAGTGCCGCCAGGCCCGGGCACAGTTACAAGAGTTTTCAAATGGTGAGAAAATTTGACCCGCCCAGCCTCATTGACGCTGGAACCGATAGACCATACGATGGCAAATAGGAAAATCCCCTGAATACACTTTGAAGTCATCTCTGATGTTTTGTCAACGAGGAAGTCATCATGAAGACTGGAGAAAATATTCAGCAAAGACATCACCATGCTGGTGTCGCTAGTTTCAGAAAGCTCGATGCACTCTCTACGAACAAACATCAAGCAGTTGTTCAGCAACCAGTCCACAAGACTGGTAATCATCTTCTTCTTGTCGTCATCTAATCCGCACTTAAGAGACCACGAAACAAAGATCGTATCACGCCAGCCTAACCGGGCAGGCTCCATGTAAATCATTCCACACCGACTCACGGTGGCTTTCGGAGACGAATTAGGCAAATAAAAACATTCCCGGAATCACATGCCCCTACCTGGAGATGCAACAGCAAGGTCACGTACTTCAAAAATCAAACTCATGGTTGAAGATAGTTGGATAATCTCGCCACTGTTTAAGCACAACTTTTTGTTGTCATCCAGTACTGTATTCATGTTCTCAATCCACACAGCATCCACTGGCCCGTCAAAAATAATCCATTTCCTCTCTGGAGTTTGCGCAGAAGCAAAGCCGCGGAATCCAACTGCCAGAACGCCATCAGACCATTCATGTGTGATTGGATCAAATTGTCCGTAAAGTTGACCCATGGTAATGGATTTCGGGTTCAAAATATACGTGATGACTTTGGCTTCAGCATTTGAATCCTCTTTGTTGATGTCACTTAGAGCCCCTTGAAGCATTTTCCAAGCCGCGGTCTTTCCAGAATAACTTTCTCCCACGATCATGAAACCTAATGTACCCTTCTTGAGAAACTTATCTTTGAGGATGGACACGAAGTTCAAAAGTAAGTTACCGTGCCTGACGAGCATCATCTCATAAATTTGCAGGATCTTCTCTAAGAAAGCCGGCACTAACTGCAAATTTGCCCTCGAGCAATTGCCAGCAATGGCCTTGATCAAAACATCATAGTCCGGGGTGGGAAGCGTCACCCCAGGGAATAGATCAGCAGTAATTCCCTTGAAAAGAGGAATGTCCTGAACCAAGAACTTTGCCAAATTCACGTCTATGATAGAACGCAGCACGATAATATTCTAGACGATGTTAATGATCAGTTATTCAAGTGTGACAGCACTATGATAGCCTTTACCTCGTTTTCGCTCTGATATTTCAATTTCAGCGCCCCACAGGCATTAAGAACAGATTTGACAGCTCTCATGCCGTAGTCGTAATGATCCTGCGAACTTAATTGCTCCGAACAGAGCCGATACGTGGCAGTTATCTTCACAGCAAGACTCCTTGCGTTCACAAAGCCAAAGCTATAAAGACTGATCTCCGCAATAAGAGTATAGTCGGGTACCATCATTGCTACGGGCCTGTGGAACTCTGTCAGTGTGACCAGTTTCTCTAATCCTGATGGGCACGCACCTGAAAAGTGCTTTCAGATTGTCGGGAAGCTCACTTCGACCGGCATACCCCGGATTCATCGTGATGAAGCAGTTGCAGACAGGATTCATGGTCAATTCCGTTCCTTCGAAAATGAAAGTTGCCAGCTTTGCCGCCTTGGCACGCTGAATCGTCAAAATTTGCTGCGCAACAACTGAAAGGACCTCCAAATCGATCCGATTAAATTCGTCAAAGCAGGCCCACGCTCCAGCTGATGCGAGACCTTTGAAGAATTTTCCCATGGCGATATAATCGAGACCATCCGAACAGTTATATACAACACAGAACATTGCCAGAGCCTTTGCTAGATCTTTGACAGTTTCCGTCTTGCCAGTTCCTGCCGGCCCTTCTGGCGCACCTCCCAAATTAAGCTGTAAAGCTCCGAACAGTGTGCGGTAGCACCGATCCTTTCATATAGGATGAGAATTTTCCGAACGCACGTCAATCTTTTATCTTACCGTAAGGGGGGTAATGACCAAGCGACCTGTATTGCCCAGGTATTCATAGCCATACCTGTTGAGGTTAGATACGAAATTATCCATTGTCATTATTGAACTGCACTTACTTCTGCACCGAGTTTATCATTTTTACCAGCATACCAGATTCCTTGTCGGGAAAATAATATCGAAGTTGACTCAGCCATCCGAAATCCTGTGTGCTGGTAATCTTGTCCTCATCAAGCTGACTGACGACATCTCTAGCATGAACATCAATCTGTCCAAGATGTAAGAAACTTTAACTTTTTGCCCGCCAAGATCCTTTCCATACCACAACAAGCGCCTCCAACGTCGTGCGGGCAAGTCGCGAGAGGTTTCCGCGCACCAACTCTACGATTTTGGAAAGTCTCTCTGTGTTTTGATCGGTGTATTTTGCCAGGCCGTTTTGCCGGCCTTCCAAAATCGTAAATTCGACTTCCTTCGTCCAAAAGACTTGGCTAACGCCCAGGACCACTTGACCAGGCCACTTCAGAACCCATTCCTCGCGTATAGTCTCTCGGTAGTCATCGAAGGCTGTGGCAGTAACGGTGCGCATGCTCGCCAACATTTGTTTTTCGACATCCAATAACCAGCGTTCCACAGCGCCAGCGGCCGCTTGGGTCGATATCCTGTTATCAAACTTGATATACTCTTTCTGACTGCTGTACATTCCCAAAATCTCAACATCCTCATCGAATTCCAGACTGTTGACACCTTCGAAACACTTCTTCAGATGCGGCTGTACACGCTTCGGATCGCGCGTTTCCGAAAGTATCTCCAACATTTCATCGTTCGATAAAAAGAAAAAGCGAGGAAAGAACAAGCGCTTCACTTCCAAATATTGATTGAGTCCTTTTTGGATAAGTTCAAGCTCGCAGTTGCTGTCTTTCAACTGAAAAAGAGGCCGCGGTTAGAAATAGATAATGCTGAGAACGAATTCAAAGTAAAACCTTTGCGAGTAGATCGGGCATTCCACAAACCCGCAGTACATGTTGGTCTATAACAGTGAACGCCATTATATCCTTCCAGGTCTTATTGACCGACACGAATCGTTTCCCCTCAGTCGGCATCTGTCTCATAATATCTTCTGAGCTGAAAATAGGCTCAAGGTACAACCAAGTAGCTTGAACTTTCAGCCATTCGTCCACAATTTCCTGTGAATGCATCAGAACATGTTGTCAGTTAAGGCATTCAACCGAAAAATACCTGCATGTTGAGCAAGCGCTCTTCCCAAGCTCTTGTTTCCTCATCAAACGCCTTGATAAAAGGAGAACTCCTCATTGTTTGGGTTTTCACAATATGGTCGTCAAATAAGGTTTGAATATCGTCCACGGATGTCAAGATATGGGTGCCGGTGTCACGATATTCTACTGATCCAAACTCTATTGCTTGCCATTCGGTGTACATCTTCTGTAAGGCCTTCTCAAAGGAGTATTCTTTGGTTGCCACGGAGCTTATCGATTCGAGTCGATCCATGTACTCTGCCAAGTTCCTTTCCAACACTACGGAATTCCATAATTCAGACTTTGAGGTTAGGCTTGTTTACTCTGTCGACTTACCACCCGAAAGACTCGTTGTTTCATCAGGCTGGAACCGGAAGCCTACAACTTGACTAATTTCCTTCCAGTGCCTCTCCCGGAGGCCAGGATTACAGAGGGTGCTTATTAGAGGCAAAGACACCTGGAAGCGCTCTATTTGATCTTTGGTTATTTCAGCGATTTCTGACGGGGATGGGTCTGATTCGAAAGTAAGAGCTAATTTGAAAATATTGCGGCGCATGCTTGTAACTTCCGAGTCCACAACTTCCGGATCGAGTTTGAGGAATGGACCGGTCATCCAGCTATGGTAGCACCGCTGGAAGTCCACTGAGGTCTGATACAGACTTAAGAATGGTGCCAGTGAATCGATGCTTGAGTTCAGGGATTGGAATTTGGTAGCTTCCCATCCAAACATCTCCTCTTCGCGATTGAATGCCAAAATGCGATCAGCGATTGAATCCAATCGAGCTTGCAATTTTTGCGCGGCTTTGAGGTATTTCGGAAGCTCTTCATAGTTGCCAAATGTATGATATTCCTCAATTTGTTTCGCGTATCCTTCCAATTCTGTAAAGAGCTTTTCGCGACGCGCCTTAAGTTCTTCCTGATTGGTGGCTCGCGACTTCATCAGAATGCTATCGCCTTCTCCGAATATGGGGTGCATCTTCTGAGGCCATGTGAACAGCGCAGTATTAAGCTCGTAATCTTCCGCAGTGAGATTCCAGTAGGTTAACATAAAATTGAGCCTGCAGGCATTTAGTTTGTGAGCCGAATACAAAATGTGAGAGATTTACCTCCGCTTAGCTTCATCAACTGACTCTTCCAAAGTGCGCATTGTCACGTCCCTTGTCTCGTCAATAAATTTTTGCAGTGCAACCATATCCTCTACGTTGGTTGGGCTTGTCAGCATTTTTTTCGAGATGTCCTCAAACATGTGGCTGATGTTGTTGCAGTCCTCCCGATAGCTGGAATTCAGGCGATCGAGGATAGTATTGCTTAGCTGCATTGCCCGGTCCGAGAGAGCATTGATGAAATCCTCACAGTGTAATTCGATCAAGGGGAAGTACACTATAAAGGGGTAGGCGCTGTGAATCTTTGCTGTCGCTAGTTCCCGATATTTTCGAATCTCTTCCATCAACTTGTCGGGGGGCGGGTCACTCTCAAGAAATAGCGTAACCGATTTTTCAGCTGTTTTCAATATCAGTGCCTGATGACGGTCAAATTCCGGCAGGTAATTATGAGGCGCCTGCATTCTCAGTCCCACGACATCTCGGATAGTCTCGCGCGCCTTCCTCACAATTGCTGGGTATGTCTCCGCAAAGGCTACTCTGATACATTGATCGGGCTTCAGATTCATCATCCCAGAGCGCGTACTCGTAATATTCTGTCCTGTGGAGAATAACTGTGTCTCGATTTTTGGGATACGGTCTGCAGCCACAAGAAGCGCGTCGGTAATGCTTTCAACGGTTGAAAGGATATCCCTTGCGGATGGTTCACAAGAAACTTTATTATCATCCAAAAGCAGGCGAACGACAAACGAGAGTGGTTGTGATGTTTCTCCCCCTTTGCTGGCAGGTTGTGCCAAACCTTCAATCAAAGCAACGAGGTCCAGCAAGGACTTGTGGACGATGACTCGCAGCTGGTCAGCCAAAATGAGAGAAATGGTTCGAAAAAAAATCTCAACTCTATCGGGGGCTATGGAAGACCACTCATTCCGTTTAGTCCCCTGATAGAATACATTCAACATTGCAGGGTACCAGCTGTGAATAAGTTGTGAGCAAGAAGTACCATAAATATGCGGGAGACCTTGTTACCTTGTCATGAGTTTTTCATGAGATTTTTCAAACTTTTGCAGCAAGGTAACTCGAAATGCTTTTAGCTCAAATGCACCCCCCTTGTTTAAAATACTTTCCACGTCGAACAGACGAATGTTCTCAAAATGATGCCATAATTCTTGAATTTCCGCTATCGTCGGATTTACGATGAAAAGCGTGCTACTTATGATTTGACGGGACTGGATGTATGAAGCTTGCCATGAGGCAGTAGAACGCCGAATCCTACAAAGATGGAAAATTTGAATGTACTGTTCCGCCAGGTTTCACGATACGCGACGTACATCACGAAACTATCTTCCCCAGATTTTTCCAATGTCCCGTGATCAACTTTCTCACGGGGGTCCTATAGAGCAAGCTTAGCTATTGCAACATTATGCTTCGGATAATTCACAGATTCTTGCCTTCAAAACAAAATCCACGATTGCCTTTTTCACACTCATATGATAGTCCTCTCGCATTTCGCCCGACAATGCCGCCAACGTCTCTTGATGCCATGTCTTTAGCTGCTGAGGAAGTAATCGCATGACGTTTCCAAGCCAAGTGTCTTCCATTTTTGCGACGTGGTGAGTATCGATTCCGTTTGTTATGTAGTAGTAGTAACGTTGCTAAACGTGCGTTGAGTTCCCTGTGCGGATCGGCAAAACGTGTGACGGACGGAAATACCATCATATCTTTCTCTTGGACAGATAGTGCTTGGGTTTCAGATTCGCTTGGATATGTTGGGTCGAGAAGGGTTGGCGATGGAGATACTGGTGGCTGCCTATGAGGAGTTGTCAGCGTTGTCTCCGGCGGTAGACCACTGGAATACATACATGACAATGTTGACCAAGGTCGTGCGAAATGATTCGCGGTCCTTCTTCAGGCCTTTGTCACCCCGAACAGTTGCCATTCCTGCACCAATCTTCTCAGTAGTTCCACCAGCCCATGGAGTGGGAGCTCCATCATCGCCAATAACATTCTCTGAAGAGACCGGCAAGGGGTGCTGTGTATCATGTCCATGTCTTGCGGCAGCTCGCGCTTGCACTTTATCTTGTGAGACTACAGCGCGTATCAGCGAGTTGAACTTATTTCGGACCTCATAGGCCACTACCACCGACCTGGTCGCATTGCATGTAGAAAGGTCTGCTCCATCTGCTCAAATGTTCCCAGAGGTGAATGGTCAAATATCTGGCGGGGGATATAGGATGATGCAGTCTCCCAAGATCTCCCTCGCGTCCCAGTGGGCAAAAGGTCCTTCTAATAATTGTGTGAGAAAGTGCCGTCGGGGACAATATACAGAAATTGAGAGGAGAACCTTGTTAAGAGGTCTTTTCCCACCATTATTCTGGTGAGAAGGACCCTGCATGATGGGCAGTTTCCCAATTAACTGAGGAATGTAAAAACTGCTGATGGCTACTAATTGCCTTTGAGGAGGGCTCCGCCGCTTATGTAAGGCGGCTTAGCCTCGCGCCTGGGGCAAAAGTGCCGCAAAAAACATCTATCATATTAAAGCCCCGGTGCGCCCTGCGCCTGGGGGTAAGCTCTGGTTTAAATCATGAATTCTGAAGTCACACTCATGTACAAAGCAAATGTTAGAGCAAAGTACAACAAATTCTGATGATGGATTGAAAAAGTGTGGAGGAAGATGCTAATCTACTTGAAGATTGAATATTTGGAACACACGACAAGTGGTGAATGTGAAAAGGAAAGCTATTATGGGGAGAGGAGAAAGTTGTCCGTGTCCAAATAAGCTGATATGTCCATTGAGCGGCATACTGCCAATAATGGCAGAGTCGGAGTTCCTGAAGTGGTAGGCAGGAGAAGGGAGCGTCATCATGGACAGATTGAGATGTAAATCAAAAAATCAGAATACGTTCTGTGTTGCAGACGTGCACGGCAGACAAACGAAGGCAGTGGGAGAGCGAATCGGGTAGATGAGAGCTTGTCATCACTACATCGTAGCAAGATCACAACAATTGGGGGGGATCAAACGTGGGCAGATGCTAAAAAATATATGAAGTTTTATATCATCAGAGCATTTCCCTTTGTCCGCATTTATTACACACAGATTCGCAGAACATACATTCATCGCGTTCATCGCGTACTCTTCAAATACCCCTACCACTTCAAGACAAACGCTAACTAGATCTAGACCCGTACCGTCCAACCTTCATCACATTTCAAATATGATAAGATATGGCATGGCAAAGCCCCGTCCACTCTAATAATATGTCACCCAAATGCTAATCATCCCTACCGCCCTCAAGGTTCACATCGTCATCTCTCAGATAGGCAATGTGCACAACGTAGAATTGGTCATTCCCACCATTTGGGGTGAACGAATGACCATCATAGAGGCCAGGACCTGGCCAAGGCATAGCCCGGTTGCGGTCCCTAAGTCGATCGGTACAAGCCCGGAAGAAAGCATGATGGGCACGGGGCAAAGTAACCCCGCCGGGCAAAACTGCCAGTGCTGTTCCTCATGATGTGCGTATGCTCATGACGCGTTAGCAGAGTCCTAAACACTAAATTCAACGAAAATGGGAAATTGGGAGAAGAAATGTCAGGGCGAAATACTGTAGGATAGAAAGAGCAGTTGGGTAAGAAAGGAGGGCATAGAGGGAGGAAATGAAGCAGAAGAATCCTATTGAGTAAAAACGTTCAGGAAACCGTTGTAACCTGCAAAAGAAAACGAAAACCACAGCGAGGCGACATTAAGGGATCCATAGTGAAGAGAAAATGGTGGAGAAGTATTGCTGCAATAAAACAGCCGAGAAAGCAGAATACAAAAAAAACCAGAAAAGTGAAATCATCAAAATTGGTAGATCGTCACCGATATAACGGACGGCGGATAATTTGATCAGCGAGATTGAAAAGGGGTTATGGTGAAGAGCAAATTGTAGAGAAGGAAATTATATCATGGGCCAGCGGTATTAAAGCAAATAGGAAGAGAAGTCAACATGAAGGGAAAAAAGTGCGAAAAACGCGGAAATTCTTGAAATCAGCAAAATAACTAGATGGTCAGCGTGCTAATGGACAAAGGGAGAACTGAAAAGCCAGACAGAGCTAGTAAACAGCACGAGGGTATAGAGAAAATTATAGAGGAGGAATTGATGCCATGCCCCAGCGGAAAGAAAGAAAATCAAAGAAAATCAACATGTACGAAAACAATTGGCCAAAATGCACGGAAATTCGGGAAATAGCCAAATTACCAGATCGTCAGCGTGGTAACGAACAAAGAGAGAACTGAATAGGCTAAACAGAGACAGTGAGAGGGGCAGAAATAACGAGCAAATTATAGAGCACAAATTGATACCATAACCAAGTGGAAAGAAAGAAAACAGAAGGAAATTAACATGATGGGGAAAATTCCTTCGAAAATCAAAAGTTTTGGAAAACCAGCCAAAAAAGTTAATGGACGCGTTGAAATCCGCGGAAAGAAACCACAGTCGCAACATGGACATTGAAAAAGAGACGAGTGTAAAGAGCAAGTCTGCGGGGACAGAATGAATCCAAGAAGAGGAGAAAGTAAAAGAGTTTGGGGAAAATCAACATGGGACAAAATATTCGCAAAATATTCTTGAAATTCAGGAAATCAGCGGATTGAGCGGAGAAATGGGTTATGTAAGCGGATAGGGTGACTGTGCGGAGCCTGTGGACCGCGCCACAAAGCGTAACACCTGAAACCTTCTGTCGCACATCCCAGACCCCTCTACAACTCTGGATAAACCAGAGAACATGTGTTCGCCGTGCTTACCTGGCTATACACTTATTGCAGGGAACTCCGTCTGAACTTCATGAGCAGTTGATTATCAGATGCATCTGGGAATCGAATGCTGCTCAAATGCGGACCTTTGCCATGATTCATACAACTATTTACAATTTGTGATGCAGGCGAAGTGTTATAATAAAATGGGAAGTCCTACTTTTCCACCCCGGGCGTCGCGCTAGGACTTCCCTAATAAAATAAGTGTTAAATTAGATGTGGGGAAGGGGCTCAGGTTGACCGGACTTGTTCCATCAATTGGCCCACGGCAGCTTGATAAAATTCGTCACTCAGCGTCGCGAGAGCATGGTTTTGATTAGAGAGACGCCCGAGTTGAGCGCGAAGGCGGAAAGCCTCCGATTGAGCGGATGTGCTACCTGATGCCGACAAAAGAGCGCCAGCTCTGCTGCTGATGCTCTGCAAATATGCATTTTCTGTACATGTGCAAGCAAAGTTTAATAAGAGTGAAAAATCCGTCGCAAGAAAGTGCCACGTACCCAAACTCTGAGGAGCACGCGAGGGGCCCAAAGATTCATCCCCTCCATTGTAAGCGCTGTTCAGCTGCCAGTTTATGCTTTCGGGAAGTTCGATTTCCTCGGATACGTGACGAGCCCAGGGTTTCAATTCGGCTTGATACGCTTTTGCCGCGCCAGCATCCAATAGTTGGGACGGACGCAATGTAATTTTGACGTTCGACACAGGTGCGCTGGACTGGGAGTTAAGTGTCCTTAATGCCTGGCGGGATGAAGTGTCCCACACAATCGCCGTGCCATCTTCTGACCCGGAGAGAAGGAGTGATGCGTCCAAGGATAAAGAAAGACTCGTGACGGCACCTTTGTGCCCTCTAAAAACTGGCCCTTGATCGCCATCAATCAGAGAGCCCTGTTCCAATGCTCGTAGTTCGGTCGTAGCTTTGTTTTGGGTAAAAAGTTCGGCAACGAAAATCTCTCCGGTTGTGACACCGCACAGTACACGTGTTTCAACCGGATCAACCGTCATAACTGATATGGGCTTACTAAATAAAAGAGTCGCAAGAAGAGTGCCATTTGCTGCTTCCCAGAGCTTGCATGTGCGGTCTAAGGAGGTGGTGTATATGCGGGCATTTGAGAATAGGCCGGAGCCGAAATGAATGTCGGTTATAGGTAGCGAATGGCCTGAGAGGGTTACGTAGGCGGAAGGGGATTGATTATGTTGAGTGAATGAGTCTATGGCAACGCCGGTAATGCTATGAAGATATCGTGGATAAGTATTCTGGCTGCAAATGCTCCAAAATTTACTTACTCGGACATCAGCCAGATATTGACAGCAGCATCTTCACCTCCGGAAGCAAATGCCCTGTCATCCGATGAAAAGCGGATCACACGGACAGCTTTGTAATGACCATCAAATGCTCTCAACAAACGACCTGTCCGCAGCTACTGGAGGCCTGAGAACCCTTGGTTTGTATAACAAAGAGTATGTCTTTTTACCTCCCAAACATACAGACGTCCAGATGCTCCACCTCCCACACAGTAAAGGCCGTTGTTCGATGTCACCAAGGCTGTTAACTTCTCGTTTACGACCAGTTTTTGCGTTATTTGTCCCTGGCAAGATGACAATCGATGCATCACTACACAATCCCAGTAAATGATCAGAAAGAGCCCCACCTTCGTCAGGGACCAGTAATGAACCAAAGCCCTATCATTTTGAGCAGCTAAAACACCCCTTGGAAGTAATGTTCCGCCGTTCGAAAGGTCCACCGGGAGTGGAATAGTAGCGAGAGTGTTACGGTCGCATTTGTCACCTTTCAATGCGCCTAGAGAAGTCCCAGAGCGAAGGTCATAGATTTGGATAGTAGGCTCTGTGGAAGATGCTACGATAGCAATTTCGGAGAGCATTCTGTTGCAGAATAACCCGGCGAAAGCTCAGATCCCAGGAAGTTTGCCCAAGTACCGATTTTCTACTGTGCCGCCAGCTCTGTGACTGCGCCAACCGCTCAAATGTCGTTCCCGTCCATCATCGGTCTCGTTTGACGAGCTCGTTGACTGTGTGATCAACTCAAGATCGTTCCTTTGCAACTTTCATTTCAAAGTCGCCAGAGAGTGAGAAAGGTATGTTGGAAGTGACACCTACACAGCTGTAAAGACATGTTCTTGAAAGATATATTGCTGTGTGGCGTCCGACCCAAATTTGTCACTTCTTGGAACTCACAGGGTTTTTCTTTTTACCGCAATAGATAGAGATCCCGGCCCCTTTACACGCTTGACCAATTACAATGACGGAGTCTGAGGAACCTGTGTCGACTGAAAATGTCCCCGAGACTACGGAGAACACTTCTTCGGGGGTCTTTCAACCTGGAGATCATGTATGGGCACGACTAAAGGGCTACCCTTGGTGGCCTTCGAAGGTATGTAACCTGATCGACGAATTGACCGCGCAAGCATTTCGTGGCCGCGTGCCCCTAACCTTTTCTTTACGTATTCTAGGTGGAAAAGGAGGAGGATCTTCCCCAGGATGTACTCAGCCTGAAGAGGCCAGGTCAAGTTGCAGTCTTTTTTTACGGATCACGAGATTAGTAAGTTCATTGCTTTCCCCAAAGAGTGAGAGGAAAATCTAAGAGTCAACAAGTGGGTGGTTTCCGGAAGATAAACTTAAACCGTACGAGGAATGTAAGGATTTCCGAACCAAAAACAAGACTCCTGGATTTCTCAAGGCCCTGAGGGAGCTGGATGACCCGTCCATCATTGAGAAGGAGTTCGCAGAGGCTGCTGCGAAATATGAAGCAAAGGCCGCCAAGAAGGCTTCCACCCCCCGTCGCAGCGGGAGCACTGGCGAAGCGGGAAGCGCGAAAAAGAAGACAAAGGGGGAGAATGGGACGCCATCGAAAAAGCGTCGTTCCAGCGTGGTCGACCGGAGGAAGAATGTCGCGTCGGAGGAACCCGATGCCGAGGATGAGGAGGTACGTCGTTCATGAGCTTTTCCCAATATCATTAACTTACGCAAATATCACCCGAAATTAGTCCAGTCTCTCGAAGAAAAGGCGCAAGGGAACTGACGCTCCTGCTGATAGTGCCGATGATGAAGAGACCAAATCTAAACACACATCCAAAAACGACGGTGACGCTCAGTATCAAGAGAAGCTTAGCAGTAAGTGACAAAGCTTGTCTTGCTTTACCAGGTCCTGCAATTTTGTTGAGCATGAAAACATTACTAGAGAAATTGTGGAAGATTCGATCTAGGCTTCAGGGCTTTATGAAGGAAATTAAGGCTGGAATGGAGGTGACTGAAGGACAACTTGAAGATGCTTCCAAATGGATCAGCGAATTGGAGGACTTGGATGTCAGTGTAGAACTTTTGATGGTGGGTGTGATTGTTGCACGTTGTAACTTTTTAGCTTGAAATTGAACAACCCAATTCAGGAAACCAAGATTGGCAAAGTTGTCAGACACATGGCGCGCGTGCCGCTTGAAGGGAAAGATACGCACAATCTGATTGAGCGATCTAATGCACTTTTTGCCAAGTATCGGGCCATGATTCCCGAAGATGCCGCTACTTCCGAGCATCAAGCATCGGAAGCACTTCCAGCGGACTCTACCGGTGATACAGTTACAGCAGCAACAGCCAAAAAAGAAGAAGTAGAAGCTCCTGAGAGTCACGGTGATGAGGATGCCACCGCGAAAACATCGGCTGCCCAGGACACGCAGGCTACGTCTGACAGTGACTCTGTGGAAAAGACTGACCCTAAAAAGACGGTGGATTCTCCCGCCAAGGAGAACGACGAGGACGCGAACGGAGTTGTAGCTCACCAAGACGAGGCGGCTGACAAAGACGAAGCTCCCGACACTGCTGAGGAAAAGCCTGTCCCAATGGAGCAAGATTAATCTTGAATTATCTATATTTTTTTGTCATGGTGCCTTTTTAGACTTCTCGCGCGCACATTTTTCTTGGACGATTGTGGTGGCAGTTAGTGTATATAGCTCTTATATGGTGTATATACTTGAAGAAACCCACACTACGGCCATAACCCCCCATGCGAAGATATGCACAGCATAAACTTGTTGCATCTTTTATTTCACACGACAAGTTTTGAATTATAGGTGCCCCAGTGTACTACTCCTGCGACTCTTCGTACCGCACTCCCAAACCATCTCTGGGTTTGACACCCATTTTGCGTAGTCGATCCGCTACCACGCGTTCTTCAGACACCTTTTTCAACTCGGACAATTGGTCGCGGGAGTAATGAATCTCTGGCAGCTTATTTGCCCGAAGGGCTTTCGAGTGCTGACGCAGACGTTCTTCATCTTTCAAGGTGGATTAATCATTGACGACTAACATAATCGACAGCAGGTACTCTTAGACGGCCCATACCATTTGCAATATTGAATTCCTCGTAAGCTGCTTCTCCCATTTCGGCGCGTTCACGACTATACTGCTTTTGTTCCCTTCAAAAATCATCAAAAAAATGAGTAACAAAGTCCTTCTTTCATGCCAAATTCGAGAAATTGCCATACCATGCATCCAGATTATAGTACTTTTCGGAAAGCGTTGCAGTGTTATAATCTTCCATGTATTCTTCGTACATGGCCTTCATTTTAATATTGTCCAGAACCTCGGGTGATTTGTTCTTGACCTCGACCAGCCATGTCCGAAACTC
Source organism: Phlyctochytrium arcticum (assembly GCA_025602905.1). Taxonomy (NCBI): domain Eukaryota; kingdom Fungi; phylum Chytridiomycota; class Chytridiomycetes; order Chytridiales; family Chytridiaceae; genus Phlyctochytrium; species Phlyctochytrium arcticum. Next base: position 99,209 of record JAHLKI010000040.1, on the reverse strand, counting down.
GGCTTCCTTGCGGTACATCTGAACAGGGCGAAAAGTTATGGTCAAAAAATGAAGATTTGGAAGGACGGGGTGTGTGTATGCCTACATCCGCCTGAGTCAGAATTCCGTATGCGCCCTGTTGGAGGGTATTAGTCGTGAACCCCTCAAAGTATTCCGCTCGTGAGACTCACATATTGTGGCTCATCGTTCTTTCTTTTCTTCTTCGACTTGTCCTTGTCCTTGGATTTTGATTTCTTCTTCTTATGCTATGAAACGAACTGTCAGTGTCCCGGCATAAGTGAGCTTGATAGAATTCCATATGAAATGCCTTTTTGCTCTTCTTTTCCTTCTTCCGGTCTCGCTCCCGACTTTCTCTCCGGGTGGTCTTTTTGGATTTCCGAGAACGGCGTCGTTCATGGGATGTTGATGACGACGACGATAAGGATGAGTCGGACGATCTGGAGAGACTGCGGTCTCTGCGGTCATCCCCTCGACGAGAAGATGAGCCTTGTGATGTTCGAGTGGATGTGGGTGGTGGAGATGATGACCGTTTCCGGGGAGCGTTTGATGAACGTCTTGAACCAGGCGAGCGAGACCTTGATGAAGAGGATCTGATACATTACATCAATGTTGATTGGTCTCGTTCATTGGTATGAAAACAGTGCTGACCTGTAGCTTCTTCGTTTATCGTAGTCCTATGGAGGAGTACTGTCAATTTTTGAAAAATTGTAGCAGATAAAACACTATTGAGGCAACTACCCTATCTCTTCCTCGTTGTCGATCGTAGCTTGCATGTCGTTGGCCTGAAGACGATCGCCTCCGGCGATCACTTCCTCGTCCCACTGCTCGCTCCCGAGACCGGCTGCGTCCCATTCTTGCCAACTGAGACAACCGGTAGACGTGGTGAGCGTGTGCTGCTCTTTGCTGGGTGACAACACAAACAAGCCAGCAAATGTTCCATATTTCAAAGTTCGACGAATAATAACTTCATAGAAACTAAGATTGAAACTTTTACACAAAAATTTGCATTAGCACTATTATATAGGTGATGGTACTGAGGATATCATAAGGTTTGGACTATACAAAATGGAAAACTGTACAAAAGTCAGCCATCATCCGTCCAGATGGGAAGATGGCGCTTGGATCTATAACGGAACTGTACAAGACGATCATCAATTCGGCCCTGTCAACTGATCTATCACGTCGTTGACGTCCACATTTCCGTTGGTAGCTGCCTGTAAGAGGTTCTGTGCCTGATTCAAGAGACCGCCGAATACTTGAGTCAGCTGGGTGGAGACCTGCTGCGGGCATTCAAACTCGACCTTGCGGGTTGGCGTCAATTTAAATGGCGTCCATGAGAGGATAGCAAGGTCGATTGTCGTTTTGACATTGACTCTTAGTTTGTTATCGGAAGCTCCACCACCGCCAATCAAATTCTTGAGTCCGCATGCTTGCAAAATAACGAGAAGAGCGGGATCTGCCTTCAGCTGCTCAATCTGGCCATTGACAATGATATATTGGATGAAAATAGGAAGTGGGACGGTCGTTGTGGCTTTCCCCGCAAACTTGATATCCTTGACGACGGATGTTGTGACCAGCTTGTTTCCGTTGGTGGATGGCGGAAGAGACTTTCCGCTAGCGTCAAGAAGGTCCCCTTGAATGGTCAGGGTCTTGACACCAATGGTAATGTAATTATCAGATTTCACTGTAATGTTCACACCGAGTCCGATCGAAAAGTTGAAGGGTTGTTGCGGTGTGGCCCGGAGCGCAGCAGATGGATCCAAGCTACTACTAAACAAATTAGGTTTCCAATCGGAGCCCTCGCCAGTCTTTGGGATGTTGAAGCCTTCGGCAGATGTAGGGATGTAAGGATCTGAAATGACGAGGTCTGGCATACGAGGAAATAGAAAGAAGATGGCGACTCCTAGGCCACCCAGGAAGAAGAGCAGGAAAAAGCAACAGCAGCCGACGCATGCAGGTCTGCTCTTAAAGCAACCACAGCAGTATCGCTGCCCTCCCACATCCTTGTCGTGATCAAAGTCTCCCACTTCGGTTGGGGCAGCCAAATTCTCTTTGCTTGTTAGAGGATCGTAGCGCTTGTCCTTGGTGCTATATTGATGGTTGTTGCCGCGCCCAATGAGAGAACTAGCACTGAAACCAGCAGTACTTGGGGCAGGTGGAGGGTACGAGGCGTACTCGGAAGGCGGATTATTTGATAATTGGGGACCAGGCTGTGGAGCGTAGAGCTAGAAAAGACTAATTAATACACATGATGTGATATAAAAAATGCCTTTCACATACAGTATTCGCGCTGTTCTGGGTATAGTATGGTGCCGGATTCATGCCGCTGTTTGAATAGTAGGGTGCGGCATCCGCAGAGGGATGCGAATTGTAATCACTTTCTGGAGCATAGTAGTACTGCTGCGCTTCTGGTGACGGATCCTGATATGTTCCTTGCTGCAGACGCTGCTGCTCGGACTGACTTTTGTTTGATTGGGGAGCGTACATCTTGTTCTAAATGTTCTACTGAATTACGGTTGTGACAGTTGTTGTGCGAGACCGAGGGTGAACACTGGGAAGGCAAACAATGCCGCTCTTGAGTGGGAATGGAGACTTTGTCAGGCCGTTCGCGCTTCTTCAGAAACAGGTAGTAATCTTCCAATGCTTTCTGATATAATGCAGCTATGCTGGCCTTCTCTCCAAGATATTGTCAAAGATTTGACAAATGCGCAGAATGCAAAAACGGTCTTTGGCACGAAAATCTTGCTGTGCCAAGAAGCTCAACGCGGTCAACTGCCCGCTCCGCCCGACTGAGCCAGCGGCATGACTGTGCCAGGTTGCGGCCATGCAGGGTCAACCCGCATGGCCCAGTCACGGCCGACTCTACCCTACCGTCGCGGATTCTTGCCATCTCTTCGATTTTCGAACGGAAAACGGACACTGTACGATCTACGATCAACTGTCAAATTTCAACGCTATCATATGAGTATGATGGTCGATAGTTTCATCCATTCGGACATGGTATTGCATTGGTGCTGACGTTGAACGGGTCAAAATGTCTGCCATTTTAGCTCCCAGCTACTCTACGGTTACTGGTAGTATGATAATCCAAATATACCATAGGGAGCAAGAGCCAAGAGGTTCCAGTGAAATGTAAGCAGAATGTCCTGGTTAAGCTGGATTTGTCCCAACGCAATTCCTGTCGGCACATCCAACTGCCCGACTCCGACCAGGCCCGCATTCGCATGGTTTGGCAGGTGCCAGAAGACGGGCAAGAGCTTGTCTGCACGGGTGACACAAGCGGCAATGAGCCCCGAACGGGTTAAACGAATGCGCAGCAGGCTCGCGTTGGTTGTACGGCTTTGCCAGGCTCCGGAGAAAGGTAAAAGAGGACGACGGAGGAGACGGAACGGATAACGGAGAAACCCTGCAACTGACAAACATGTAAGAGCAAGTCGTATGCATCACTCATATGGCCCTATTCTAACCTTAGGAGCTCATTTAGGTCCCAGCAGTGGGCGGATTCGCACCGTGGAGGGACTGAGGAGGAGGAGGGTTTAGTATACCATGATGATTTGGACCGTAGCTATGAGCAAGACCCTCATAGCCCGAGTACCAATGGGATAATGGCGAGTAACAACCGAAACAGCGACTTTCTGCCCGGCACCCAGGGACCACCAATGCGCCATAACAGCCACAGTTCAGTTGATGACAGAAACAACAGGGCTACCGGCCCTTTGCAGCTAGCTCCTCATGACGATGGAACTTCCTCAACCGTCGCCCTATCGCCGTTGATTCAGGCACTTCTTATCCAAGCCGACACCGCAATTCAAGCACTAAAGGCTGCCGCTACGGATACTGAAAACTGGAAACCTGTTCTGACCCACAAGAGCGGTGCTGTCGTGTACCGCACCACCACCCACAAGTCTGCAGCAGGCAACACTATTCCTACTTTCAAGGGTGTGGCAATTCTGCACGGATTCTCTCCGGACGCCATTTATGCCCTAATCAAGCATCGTGAGCTTTGGGATGATTGGTATCTTGAGGGGCACATTGTAGAAAAGATCAATGATGACACCTCACTGACCTACATGGCAATGAAGCCACATACCGCGATATCTCATGCAGTGGCAAGCGAGCGTGATATGGCTCTCATTGATCGTCGAGACTTTGATCCCAGTACCGGCACCATCATTTATGCCAGTACCTCCGTTGAAACGTCCAAAATTCCGAAGCATCCCAATCGGGTACGGGCTTTCCTCAAACTCAACGGGTGGATCTTGGAGCCCCAGCTGGCAGCCGACGGCTTTACCCTAAGTACAAAGTTGAGCTATTACATCCAAACAGATGTCGGTGGAATGCTGCCAAAGACGCTCGTCAAACGCTATTTAGCCCGAAGAGCGTTGGTCGTCATTCGTATTGAAGCATATCTCAGGAAGCATGGTCCTCCCTCTGTTCCCGAGGCCGATGTTGCAATGTACCGCGCGCGAACCGTCAGCTTGCTGAGCAGCTCCTCCGATGGAGTGCACGATATTCGTAATTCCTTCTTGGCCGGTCCGGTCATCAATACTCCATTGGCTTCTCACGGGGGGATGGTTGGAATCCCTACTTCATCTGTTCCAGCGTCAAATGTGAACGTTAAATATGAGGTACCGGAGTTGGATGTCCGCAGTGACTTGCCCGGATCCGCACACGAATATCATGACAACCAGACATACCATCATCGACGAAGTGGGAGCATTTACAGCGAGGATGGCTCTCCAGACACTTATGTTTCTGCCCGTGGGCGACCAACGGCTTATGACCCAGAAGTTGTTGTGTATGAGGATGTCATTGATGACGGCCTGCACGACATAGACGATAGTCTAGATGCCATTGAGACTCATCCGCATGAACAGGTACAAGAGAATGTGATTGCTGATTCCGTCGAGGAAGTTGCCCCTGCTCCCATTGTTGTCAATGAACCATCAAGAAATCCTCACCATGAAGCTGGCCAGCTTGCTTTGCGCCTGCTGCGGTCCTTGGAACCATTCGATTCTGCTGGATGGGTGTCGCACTCTACGCAAAGTGGCGTCAGAATCTCTCAGCGGCCCGTCGCAGGAGCGCAGATGCCAATGGTCCGAGGTGACGCGACCCTTCGTGGTAATTTCTCGGCCCAAGAGGTGCTCAGCGTCATTCGCAGCTCAGCGGCTCGTAAATTCTGGGACGCGCGATTCGAGGATGGCAAAGTACTGGTCAATTACAATCTCGATGAGTCTCTCGCGTACAGTCAACAGAAAGGGACGTTTCCAGTATCCGGTCGCGATTTTGTCACTACAAATATTATCAAGCACCCTGATGCTAACAGTGACACGGATGAAGTTGATGGCGCCTCTGGAGCTATATTCTTCGCTTCCACAAGTGTAGTCGATCAAGTTGCCCCTCTGGACTCCAAAAGAGTGCGGGCTCACCTCACCCTCGCAGGATGGATTATACGGCCGATTGAAGATGGCCTTTTCATTTCCTACATTGTTCAAGTCGATGTGAAAGGATCAGTTCCATCCTCTATCATCAAGATGGTTCAGACACAAACACCGCTATGTATTGCGCGCGTTTTGGAATATTTGGAAACTAAAAGTTTCCCTCCTTTTATTGTGCGACAAGTTCCAGGACTCGATCCGGGTCCACCCACGCGACTGCGCATAGAAGACTACGACGCAAAAACCCACACATTTCAATTGGAATATAAAAAGAATGACGTGCGCGGAAAAGTGATGGCGATAGCACTTCCCGGACAGTATTTTGCATCAGGGGTAAAAGTTGTGACATCTCCGGACAACAATGACATCTTACTCGTTGAATCATTGGATCTCGAAATTAGCCACTTGGATGAGGCAGTAAAGGCCCCAAAGAGTGTTGTACTGCGGCTGACTGTCCTTCAAGAAGGCGAGGTGGATGTGATTGTGCAAGTGAAACCTGCTGTGAATCAATGGATCGTCAATGGGAACGCACTAAAGACCGGAAGCTATGTGCGATCTCCTCCGAACATTAGCAGTGGGTCGGCGTCTGTTACCCCAATCCGAAAAATCTCTCCGCCGGCGGAGTTGACAGCTGATGTGGAAATTTTGCCGCGAGAAGTAGCACCCACGGCTAACGTCTCTCCCACCACCAACCAGCCTCATTTGGCCCCCGCAGCAGAGGCTTCGTTGTCAAGCGAGCAAAATGTGAAGGTCACTCCAGCAATTAAGCCACGATCTGACCCTGTTACGGAGCAGCCACCCAAGACCCCATCCCCAATTCCATCGCAAGTGGCAACACCTCCTCCGCGGTCTGCGTACGTTCCGCATCGGCATACAGAATCGGGAGTGAAGGCCTTGAAGTATTTGAAGGGGCTTGTTGGAGACCCCAAATACCAGTGGAAGCATTATTCGGATCAGCAGGGCGTTCAAATCTCTACAATGGACGAAGGTAGCACTATGCCAGTAGTTCGAGGAGATTCCACCTTTCCCGCCGAGTTTTCGGTTGACGATATCATCGCTATTATCAGATCCACAGGATCCCGTAAAATATGGGATGCGCGATTCGACGACAGTACAGTGGTCGAGTATCTCAACGCGAATGAGTTGGTATTCCACGCACTCCAAAAAGGCCAATTTCCTGTATCCGGAAGGGATATCAGCGGTTTGCAAGTAACTCTTCTGGACGGGAAGACTGGGACCACCTACATCGTTGGTACCAGTGTAGAGGACCCGAAAGTACCTACGGATACCAAGCGCGTGCGCGCTCATCTGACTGTAGCAGGGTGGATATTGCAACAGCTTCCAGCTAGCAGCGGCGGAGGTGTGCAGGTTACGTACATTGTCAATGTCGATCCCAAAGGCAACATACCCAGTGCAATCGTCAAGTCGGTGTCACTCCAAACCCCTATGTGCGTTGCTGAAGTTCGCAAGTACCTGACGACATTTGGGGCCCCACCTAGCGCCAAGATCGTCGGCAATACCGGTGAAGGCTTCAAAGTACACATGAATTCAGAGCAGTTTGACCATAAATCACGAGAATATGCGCTGGAATTTACAGTGGTTGTTGATTTGGCTGTCGTAACAGCGGCCACGACCTCCCCCGGCGCTACGAATGGCTCTGTTTTCAGTAACGTGGCTGGTTTGATGGAAGTCAGTGTTCACCCAACAATGTATTCGACCGGCGCGAATGTTGTCATTTCTGGAGGAACACCAGTGGATCTTCTGCACGTCAAGGCGTCTCCTGATGGGAAAGCCATTAGATTCTATCTTCGACACGACGTGATTCAAAGCAAGGGTGTTGACACAATCAAGGTGAAAATGTCCATCAAGAAGGCCAGCGGTGGCAAAGCTGGCAACGTTTTGTTGGGTGGAGCACCCATGGACACGGACAGCAACAACCGGATCGTTGTAACGGGAGGAAAGCGCCGTGCAGCTAGCATAACTGTGGCTCGAAAGTCATCCGAAATTGTTGTTAATTCCACCCCTGCAGCCACCTTGGAAGCGTCGCCTGATGTACGCTGCAAGGCACCCAGCCTTACGCCTGATCGAGAGCAAACTTTGACAAGCATGATCGAATCAAAATCACCCGCACCAATCGCGGAATCCATCTCCACCCCCGTTATTGGAATCAACGAACCTCATAAAAGCATGCTTACCCGTGCCGACAATACCAATCCCCTCATCGCAACTGGTCCTATCACTGTTTTCGGACTGCCACTCCCCCCGACTCTAGTTCTGACCTTCACCATTCTACTTCGCCTCTTCCGCCCATTCCTTGCCCCCTATGCTAAACAACCCAACCTCCCAGATACAACGGACCCCAGCGACCTGCGTGCACACTTGCAAGACGTGGATCATAAACGCCTGGGTGCCGCTAGTCTTGCCCTCAGTTTGGTAGTCTTTCTGATCCTCAATTGGATTATTGGAGGAGTGATATACATTGTTGGGGGTATATTCACTCTAATGAGCAGCTGGTCTGTATGGATCGTTGCCGCTGCGGCTGGAGCTGGCGCCGCCGCATACGTCAACCGCCAACAAAGCTTACCTTCACCTCCCGTGCACTAAAACATTAGCCTCTTACCCTGCTACCTACACATTCCGATCTTTCCTAATTAGTTTTCTTTTCTTAGTTGTAGCACGTACGTAGCATTTACTACATGAATGTCATAGATACATAGATTCATTTGCACTTTTCCTTTTTCTCCGAAATGCGAATGCATAACCAAAAATCATTTTTTTTGTTTGCGGTGTGGGGCATACCCCAATGTGCGATACAGCTCTGTTGAATCCGCATGGATCTTCCGCGATTCACCACTAGTTTGGTTGCACATACTGCAAATACTCGAGAGTCGAGATCAAGAGCCCAAAAGCCCAAAAGCAAGACACAGGCACACAAGATCAAATACCAGCCGCTAACGGATCGAATAAAGCACCAAGTCATCTCCAGTTATCTGCGCTTGTTGTTGATGGTTTCGACTTGCCAGATGATTCTTCCGAACTGAGATATCATTGCTCACGCAGACGGAGCCATGTTGAAAAGTGACTCGAGCAGGCCCTGTTGTCTTCAAGACGCCGTATTTCTTCTGCAGACCAAGGAGATCTGGGCTATCACGAAGTTCATCGTAAGATTCGTGGCCGTCATGGTCGTTGGTGCTTCGCATTTGTAGTTTTTTTAGTAGTAGTGAACGGGATTGTAATGGGATTGCAAAACGAGCATTCCGTTGTTGTGAAATACTTGTTATAACCAACTTCAAGGTATGTATTCCGCATATGAAAAGTTCATGTGGGTCACCTATTTGAATTACAGGCGATTACCCAGATGAGATTTACAGGTGCAGGGCATTACTCTTGTATTGGCGAAAATTCCGATGAACGCTTTTCCAGGCAGCGCAGCAGCGCAGCCATTCCACATTTAGTGGCGCAGCGGGTTGGTCTGATTATATGAGAGCGCGTCTTCGACTCTTTCCCAGCTCTTTCCAATCTATCTCCTCGTAGTCCGGAGTCGCCTCAGATCGCATGTAAAACTCTCCAGGGTGGATCCCCCAAAGGCGTACGGGCTAGTACTTGGACGCTTGCGGGGGGAAGTATGTTGTGGGACCTCGTAGTCGCCTCTGAGATCACCCTGGTCGAGGCTCTTCAGGTGCATATCATGGATCCCTCAACGGCGTACGGGCTAGTACTTGGACGCTTGCGAGGGGGAGTATGTTGTGGGACCTCGTAGTCGCCTCAGAGCCCATGCATATCGTCGCGGGGAGCACATGTGGACATCCATTGAAAACACCCTACCCAATCACCTGTTTTTTTACGATACTAACGCCCAGGTCCCAATCACCAGTCTATCCAGCTACTATCAAGTCAAAATCGACCACTCAATATTGAAGGTATGTTGATTGAGTATCAATCTGATGTAGATTTATATCGTGAAATTGACCCCGGATCTAGCTTCTACCGCCAATATCCCGAAGAAGCACAAGAAAACGTATGGACATCTCAATGTTGAAGGTTTGTTGATTTAGTGTCACTCTGATGCAGATTCATATCGTTAAATTGACCCTCGGATCTTAGGATCTAGCTTCCACCTCCAATATCCCAGAGAATTATACAAGAAAACAAAGAGCTGGCCCGCATCATTTAAAAGAGTGCCATGCGTGTCACGTTTATGTCCAGCAGATTTGAGGAGCTTGTAGGAGGTTGATAACAATACGACTACGTTGAATCTGTATAATTCCGCAAATGCAATAATCTCTCACATACACATGTTCCATGAATGATATTGTTCCAGGGACGGGTCCGGGACGGCACCGCGCTCATTCAATATACATAGTCATATAGACTCCGGACATCCCGGGTGTTCTGTACATACACTGAAAGCAAGTAACTACAGCCTTGTTCCTGCTGGGCGTGTTATAGTTTGGATTGTGGACGATTGTGAAATTGGCTGTATTTAGAACGTGCTTGGCCATGCGAATTTGCAGGCATCTCCTGAAATTTTCAACTTAATCGAGCCAGTCGTTGAATTATGGATAAAACGGGGCAAGCGATCTGGATGGTCATCACGTAGAGATGCAAGTTTGCTGCTGCTTTGAGAATAGTAGAACCCTGACCGTTCATCTCGCTAGCAGGGATACCATAGGTTTGCCAAAGTTGTAAATGAAGAGCGTTCGTAGACTTCTGCAGACTTCTACTTTCCGCACCTCCTGTGATGCGAGATGAATAACGAAATGGAGTGAGACTGGCCGGGCGTTTCATTTACTTCTAATCCAACACAGGCGGGAACTTCAGGAAGGAAGATAAAGTGCAGTACGGTCATCAAACTTCATAAGGATTAGACGTGACGCAAAACACTCGAACAGATTGCTCGTATATGCCTCTGAAAACAAGCTACATGTATGCACCAAGCCAAAATTAAGCACAAGCGGACCCGGAAGTCAATGGTTCGATGTCTAACTTTCCACAAGCAGCTCTTCGCGTTGTTGGTTGCGGGAGGATAAAAGTCATTTGAAAGCTTGAACATTACGCAGAACTGGGTCGAATGGCAGAGTACGCGAAAGCAGCAGATGACAAGTTTTGCAAAAATAATATTTCACGCTACCACTGTCTCTTGCTGCGCTGCACGTGGGAAAAAATGGGACTGATCTTATGTGGCACGAAAACAAAGTCTGGGGAACACCGCTGTTTTGATCATCATGGTAGACAATCCGGCCATAGTGGCTCAATCTACTTCTATTCGGACAAATTCTACACAATTACAACTACGAGGGAAACGAGTAGTCTCCGTCCTAATCTTACTATCAATCATACACTAGTAACATCTGGCCGAAACCTATGCGCGAGAAAGAGTAAGTTTTGGTTGTCCCGCGGTAATCTGTTAAACGCCAAATTACCCCCCACGAAGTCCTCGTATGTAGCGTTCTATGTTGCGCTTGGCATCTGGTAGGAAATCCGGTGATCGGGCGGGAAACGTGACCGTCAGATACTAATGCATATGTGAGTATTTCCTACAAGCATTTGGCAGGCTGGCACACACCTTCCACACAATGCGCTCATTGCTGGCCGTGTCATGAGGAACGGGAAGGCCTGGTAAATAGGTTGAGCACAAAAAGTACCCTCTAACGGATTCGCAATTGCTCAACGCTAACCTATTTTCGCTTTTAAAAGGCGGTGGTTGTCTACGAGGGTGAGTTGCAGCAGGAAGGAAAGGTCAGTGTCTGCCCGACTTACTGCGCGAGTAGGCATTTCGGTAGTCCATGAGGAGGTCTTGCAGGGACTACCGGACAAAAAAGGCATTCACGAATGAGAAATAAGTCACAGCAGCTGCACTGGTGTGTAAAGGCACTATACCGAAAATGCCAGGGGCTTATCCATCAAATCCGGTCTTCGAGACAGGCCAATAGCTCCCCATCGGTCACCATGACGAAGAAGTAATACCATATGACGATAGACCTCGCGAGGCAAACTTTCTGAGGACCTGCGATCGTCACTGTTGCTACTGCAATTTGAAGGACGCGGCGTATCAGCACTTTCACCAGCCTGAGGTTTCTCGGCGGCAATCGCAAGATCGGTCTTGCGAATTTGTGAATTTTCCTCGATTCCCTCTCCCGTACCCTCATCAATCTGCTCACCCACTGGTGCAGAGGAACTCTCATCGGCTACAATCGACTTGAAGCTGCAGGTAATTCGGTCAACACCTTCCCAGCCAGCGCTAAGCAACATTCCCAGCACGGCCGCTTCCAAGCATTTGATTGGCAACGCGTAGCGCGTTATTTGTTGAGCAGTACGCATGAGCGATCGAAAAGGGAGCGGTTTGCGGATGGGGAAGAAGGGTGTCCCCAAGTGATTGTAGCTCAACCGATTCAAATAGTTTTCTATGCTTACTTATCAGGGAAACGCATGGTCGCCGGGAAGATTTCATACATACGGACAGACCGGTATCTTACCGATATCGAAACGTCGATACCGAGGGATGGGACCTTTGGTATGGGCGCGTGGGCCGCGGATTCCAGATTCGATACATTCCTACGCGGTCGACAAGCGCTTTCTTCATTGCCAGAGCCAGGTGACGAAAGACCTGGAGCAGTGGCGGCGACTTCAGACAGATGACGAGCTAGGGATGTAAGCGTTGTGCTTTGCGAAAGATTGCCAAAATCGGAAGTTGAAGAAGATGGTGAGAGCTTGACTGTTACATAGCTTAGTTCCAGGCCTTTAAGCCCTTTGCCGTTTGCAGTACTGGAGGGTTTGCTGTCATTCGCAGAATCGGCAGCGGCATCAAAATGGCCGCTCCGCATACGGATACCGGCATTTGGCCGATGAAGTCCGTTCCCAGAAATCAATGATTCCATCGCTCCAATCTTCATTATCCGATGGTGAGCAGTATGTACGATCGCATGCCATTTTTCAACAGTGAATCCATCGGGAAAATCTGAGTCCATAACGATGAGATGCGCCCTTTGCGATGATTGCCAATGCTGGATTATCGCGCAGCCACTGCTACGTGTGTCGGGTCAATATCACGGCGTCGCTATAGAGTTCGCAGGCAGATGAATGCTGCTCTGCTGCTGGTGATTACGTAATCCAAAGTCCGACATTATTTCTGCTCCAGCCGCTCTCCGGTATAGTGGGAGTTGGCCCGTTCTGGGACAAGTGGGTTATTGACGTAGAGATCTGACACTTTGATCAGTCCAGAAACGACTTCAGAATGGGAAGAGGATCTCGTAGTAGGTCCCGCCTTCGCCGTGCTGGTAGTCATAACACCCTGGATGCGGATTCGGTGCTTTCCTTGAATGAACTTGATGACCGAAAATCAGAAAATTTGGAAACCAAGTCCCGGAGAACAAAGGTATAAGCTTATATTCCTGTCAGTATAAACAACTGGTTTTCAGCGTTCTGATTATCATGTATGTAGGGCAACACCTTGGGTCTTTCACGCTCGCTGTCATTCCAAGATCCCCTACATAGAGCACAGAAGCATCTAACCCACAGCATCGAAGAAGGCCTTCGCCATTCTACGCAAATCCATCACTCTAGAAGTCATTCTCATGCTTCCTCGGCGCAGCCGTTCCGGCGTGCTAGGTCCTCGGACACACAATCATGGGCGCCTTCTCTTCCGAAACGATCCGCCACAATGAGTGATTTGGAGGTTGGAGCTGAGGATTCGCTAGGACACTTCATTCCAACAGATCTCGCGAAAAGAGGGGGCAAGAAAGGCAAAGTGGGTGATCGTAAGAAGAAGAAGAAACGACGCGACCGAAGCAAGATGGACGCAACCAAAACCGTCACAATTTTCCCAAAGGATGAAGACATCGATGATGAGGGCATATGGGCAGAGAAAGGTTAGTACTACAAACCGAGACTTCCGTGTTCGAGACTGAATGGCTGGTTGTAGCTTTCGAGGCGCTTACTGTAAAGGCGGACAGCGAAAGCATAACCAACTACGTGTTTCGTCAAAAATGGGAGACTGTTGGCCGAGTCAATATGCAAGCAGTAAGATGGCTGGCCCCACCGTTTCTCCGCACCCTAATTTGTCATTAGTTAGCAAAGATACTCTTCCGACCGGATGACGTCTCCAACGAGTCGCTTCTGACTTGGAGGCAGCTGTGTCAGGTTTTGATTTGATTTAAGGCATGCATGATAAGTAAAATGGTACTGATCACAGACTCTAGAGCATGCCGAATCATGAAAGCAATGGGACCGAGCAGGCTGCTGTTTTGCCAACCAGTCAGGTGGCACATCGGAATGCTCTCAAGATCGAAAAACGACTAAGGTGGACTGAAGCTGAAGGGTAGGAGAACATCTTCAGGCCTTATAGTGACAAGCGCTTACACGGTCAAGCTTACAGCGGAAAACTTTGGCTTAATGCTTCGAATGAGCTGCTGTCCCTCAAAGCCCCTCTGTCATTCGCATCACGACGCCCAATTCGTCCTTCACCATCATTACTTTGGAAAGACGCCCGCACACATCCTGCAATCTCTGGCTCCGATTCGCACATGGCACAGTCCCCTCCCAATGTGCAACTTTTAAGCATCGCTTTGGCCGCGGAAGATGATTTCGCCCTGTGGAGAAGCCCAAAATCCGTTCCTGGCACCAGCGAACCCATTACTGATTCTAGGATGGGATCCTACTTATTGATGTTCGATGTTGGGAGCCTCAAGATAACAGATCACCCACTCATGACAGAAGAGATGCGGATTGGGCAGGATATCGAAGGTTGGGTGAAAACTCTTCACAAGCGGAGGGTCACAGGAGTGGTGAATTGTTTGAGCAAGCGCTTAGAAGTATGTTGTACAGGGAATCCTTTGGCTCGCTGTATCTGAACAGGAATCATACATAGTCTGCGCGTGATAGCTATAGCATGTTGAAGGATGCCGCCCCGTCCAATGGTATCAGCATCCCGGAAGTTGCGTATCCGGCCCATCCTGCCTTCCACACACGACACTTGGAGCAGAAGAAACGAAAGTTCCTTGCAGAAGTCCGTGCGCTTGAAAAAAGAAAATATCTACTCCAGAATATTCAAGTCACACGCATGCTGCGCGTAAGGAGTTTGCTTCCCCACTGTGTTCCAAAGCTAACAATATTTGAAATAGGACGCCGAGGCGCAAACGGATCGTACCTTGCAGTATAAAATTGCTCAGGGGTGGACGCGTGTAAAAAATCTTCGTGAGGTTAATGGCTACACTACCACCAATCTGCAATTGAGAATAGAATCCGTTGAAACAGATGAAGACGAGGTTTGGCGCAACAATTATCTGCTCAGATGCACGCACGGTATTAAACCGCTAAAACCCAGGATAAACAATTTTTGGGCGTCGAACTTGACCATGAGGTCGCTGAAAACCAAGAGCTTGATGAAATCAATCGCCGACTTCGGGAGGTCAACCATCAGACTCAACCTGAGAGCAAATCTGTCGTTCTTGAGCCCGCAACCTTGGAAAAAGTAAACGACGACAGTACTGAGTCGAGACACCACGCAAGTGTAATGACTGAAGATAGCAGCTCATCTGTGCTGTCAAAAGCTGAAAGAAGAGTGTCGCGTCATGGAGATGTGAAGTCTCAAAAGCTCAACCCAAACGTGGATGTCAAAGCTGATATGCGAAAGTTACAGACAAAGATACACAGAGTAAGAACAAATGCGTTAATAAAAGAACCCTTCCTTCAGTGCTGAAGACGTTAGTAGAGATTGAATAGTAGCCACCGCCAACCAGGACTACCCATCCTATTTTTCGAAGTTCAGCGTGTTGGAGCTATCACCGCTACTGAGCAATGCTCAAGGGTAATTAATCGGGCCCTACACTCAGGCACAAGGCTCACATTCTCTCTTCTATGCATCAGAATGAGCGACTGCGACGCGAAAGTGAACCACCCCGACTTTCGCTGCGCATCCTTCACAATCGCAAAGAAATTACACGTACATCGGCAACGGCGCTCCCGATGAGCAATTTTGAAGTTCGCTTCAGCACATTTGAGTGCTATGAAAGCAGCGGTTTTCTGACTCGTCCCAAAGTTGTTGCGAAAGCAAATGACTGCGCAGCTGTTCGCTTTGGAGCGAGGATAGCTGAAATTCCAAGACTCCTTGAAGCTGAGATTTGGGAAAGGGTATGACATTGTGGATGTAGAACATCATCTCGCGGATACCAGTAACTTCTTGTTCAGAGTGAATTTGGGGAAAACTTACTCGCGAGAGTACCGTTGTCGGTTCCGAAAAAGACTGAAACAATCGCAAGTACTGCGTATAACCCACTTGCTATTGAATTTTCCGGACCTTCTTGCGAAATAAGTGGAAATCCCGACCCATTGGAACACCAGACAATTCAAACTATGCAGAACGGTCAACGCTTCGTTCCGATCGTAAGCGGAATCTTGAACATAGGATGCGCTTGGGGCATCGACGACCAGGGTGCTACACTGGGGCCACAAAACTCAAAGTGAGTTGGCGTTAGATTGAGATCGAGATGACACCCTGACCAATATGTAGTTCTAGGAGCGAGGGTCATGACAGTGAACAACCGAGCTCTCTAGCTGTTCTCTCTAGTCCTTCCAACATTTCTGAACTGACGGTTCGGACAGTTTGATCTCCAATGGCCGATCGTTGTCTAATGCGTTTACATTAGCATTGGATTGAAAGTGTTTACAGTTCCCAGCGGAACGCGAATATGAGCAAGCACGGGTCCCGATGGACTACAGTCCCTGATCGAAATGAAATTGACCAGCAACTTACTGCCTTGACCAATCACATCAATGTTTGGCGGAAGAAAGAAATCTGTCGCTTTGATCCTCCCGAGTGGATTCGCAGCCTTAGTCAAGATTTTGCTGTAAGTCCATTCCTTCACTTCTCCCAACAACAGATGTATCGCTCAATACGTCGGATGTTCTAGAGCAATCTTGGAGTTGGGGAAAGGCGTCTGACGCTTATCCAGCACCGGAACAAGCTCGCAGACTCAGCTGACGCCGAGAGTCTTGGCCCGATTCCTCTGTTCGAACAAGAAATTGATGAAGAAACACTTCTGGCAGCTACTGAAGTTCGGGAGTCGGTACGTACAAGGATGGAGCCCTGATGGACCGTATGTTTGTCTGAAGAGAAAATTCTAAATTTTTTTGGAAAGCAGGGTGTTTTGCCATCCCTCGATTCTTCTGTGAACTCCCCCTTAACTCCAAGCTCGCCCGTCACAATTCTACCGCATACTTACCAGCAGCAATTCCTTTACCGCATCTGCAATCATGATCTTCTCAAAAAAGTTGCCGTGCCACGACCGAAGAAAAGTACTGGTTTTATTAGTGAGGTAATGCTGCCCCAGCAAGAGGATCAAGAGTTTTTCCTTGCCAAGTGGTTGAGACCTCGACGCCGGCTCAGACCACATCGTGATGATAGAAAAGATGCGATGGTCGCACTTTCGGCAGTCAGAGATTGTCGCCTGGTGGTACAAGTTTTGCGCGGCAACAATTTTCCCACGCGAATACGAAAAGAGAACAGCCGTCCCGTAACGGACTTAGATAATGAGGGCCCAATTGTAAGTTGTTCCGCGGGCCTTGGTCAATTAGAAAGTGACTTAAAGAGTTCATCTCAGCTCCTGCGGCCCTACGTGCAAGTATCCTTTCAAAATCAGACATCTTGTACGGCCACTGCAGATGGGTTTGATCCACTGTGGAACGATACTGTCACGCTTCCCGTGTCGTTGCCATCAAAGGAGACAGATGAAGTTTTTAATAAGCTAGACTTTCAAAGCATTCGGTTCGACCTATTTGACGAGATGCTCACTAGCACAAATGGGGTAGGGAAATATCATCTCATGTACTTACATGACGTATTAAGTGATTACTTTAGGAGGATATTGCTGTAACGACACAACGGCGCGATAAAATCTGGTTCGGCTCCGTCGTGATACCATTTTCTGTCTTACGCAAAGAGCTACGGGTACTGATCATGTTTGTCCATGCGATCGAGGCGTTTTATTAAAAGGAAGTCTAGCTAGCTGGAGAGTTTCCGGTGAGAACTCCAGTTCTCTTACCCGGGTATGAAGTAACGAATTCTGAGCCCCCATTACCGTCGGCATCAATCGATATTGAACGAAAAGTGACCAAAGTGTACATGTTCCTTACGCTGGAGCCTCCTATTGCGCCCTCGGAGGATATCGATGTGCAGGTAAGTGTTGCGTATCTGGCATTATGTGTGTGTATGTCCTGACATTTTTCTTTCAGATGAAACCTCTTGAAGCGCTGCCAGTAATGCGTCGCTCCACAGACTTCTTCTCGGCTCTACCAAAATTTGTCCAGGATCGACACGTAGTCGTAACCACATCAACGCTCGCCGCTCAGATAACACTGGTGACCCGTTACATTCGCCCTCAGCGTCCACCTAAAAGTTTGAAGGCTGATCTGCAGGCGCTTCTGCGATATGTATCCCTCATTCCTCTCTTGCCGCCTCGCTCACTGAAAAAATTCCTTGTCGTCTCGACCACTGATCAATTGATGAACATCGGCGCAGGAGGGTGGATGGAGCACGCCATTATGCTTGTTAATTACATGAAATGGGTGAATCCCGGTCGACCATGCTGGGTACTGTTGGGAAAGGATGTGGCCCAGGGTCGTGTTGCATGGGTTGTGACCATCGATCCTGCTACACCAGGATCCGGCGAGAATTGTCATTTATGGGACCCTATTAGTGGAGAAATTTGGTCGCCGCAGGACATTCACTGCCCATTAATCGAAGTTGGCGAACTCTTTGATGAAGTGAATGTGGGTATCGTACAATGAGGTCAGGATGACTCGCGCTAACAGCCATCATAAGATCTGGGTCAATATGCAACAGACCGTCACAATGGCACAAATGGAATTTGATCTTAATGTCCCGAAAAGCTGGCGTCCTTTCTTCCATAGAGGGTTTCCAAAAGTTGATGGACCAAGCTTGCAGGTTTGGCACCGTGAAGATTTGCGCTGGAAATGGCACTCTAACACGTTTCGCAGATCGAAGAACCTCTATACAAGGTCTTGGTACCGGACAAGCTTAAAGACATTGAAAATGGTATGGAAAGAGCTATTGTGGATGCGGTAGAGCATTGGAGGGAAGCACATATCACCCGCTGGAATCGGTAAGATTATAGCAGGTCAATATGGAAAGTAACCCAACTCAATCTTTCTGTAGACTAGCCTCGAGGGCGCTTGCCAATGCCCTTCCGTTGCTCGAAGTAGAGCAGCGGAAAGGAAACACTGACAAGAGAAGGACAAATCCATTCAATGGTTTACCAGATCTAAGCCGCTTGAGTACGGTTTATCACATCAGAGGCAGCCCAATATCCATGCCATACACGGATACAGCAACTGTACTGTCGGAAATCAAAGCAATGGAGATACACTCGCTGGCGGACGATG
Organism: Phlyctochytrium arcticum; assembly: GCA_025602905.1. Lineage (NCBI taxonomy): Eukaryota > Fungi > Chytridiomycota > Chytridiomycetes > Chytridiales > Chytridiaceae > Phlyctochytrium > Phlyctochytrium arcticum. Next base: position 80,373 of record JAHLKI010000040.1, on the reverse strand, counting down.
GTTGCGAGTTTGCTTGCGGTGTTTCCTGCTTCGGGTTCGAAGGAGACGTTATAGGGATTTGGATATGGATGGCTTGTCTGCTCCGCGCTAGATGATTTTTGTCGCTCACTTCTGATGTATAATATTTGTAACTATTTGTATATTCACCTGCATATAAGGAAGCTTTTCACCTTTTTCCTGGTCTTTTGAAGTTATTTCTTTACCCGTGTGTCGCTGTGAAAGGAGTAAAAAGTTGGGTCGGTGACAGTGGTGACTGCGTCGATCCAGGGTTTGCGTCATGAGAGCATCTTGCCAACGCGATCCACTTTAATCCAACTTTCTGCAACCCCATCAACACAGAATCATGAGCTGGTATGTGGTGTATCCTTTGCTTCTCTCCTTGGCCCAAGGGACTCAAAGAACTTCTGTTCACCTTTCCTGGTTAGGCATGGACTCAAGAAGGCCGTTAGTCGGGCGACGACTAGTGTGAGTACATAAGAATGGCCTTCACAACTTCAGACTGTTTACCGTCCTACCCACCAGGTTATGCAATCCACTGGCGCTATTGATAAAACGGTACGATCAGCGAACATGGATCTGGGCAGACAGCGGGGCACTTTTCTGAGCTTCCTCCCAGGTGGACCGCGACTTTGAAGAGGAAGAACGCCGGCTCAAAACGCAAGTGGAAACTTCTGAGAATATGCTGATATGCGACTAATTATGGGCATCCCACATTGCAGTTTGGAAAATAAAGCAGAGAACCTTCATCGCGAAGCGAAAGGATATTTGGATGCCGTACGAGGTCTGCTTCTGATTTTTGCGTTTTTTGTCAGGTCGAAATATTTAAACGTGATTAGGAATGACCCTGGCCCAACAAAGAATCGCGGAAACAATCACTTCGTTCTATGAAGACGGCTCGCCACTCGGATATGCGGGTTCCCAGTACAAGCTTGCTGTCAATAAGATTGACGAAGAGGCCCGATCTGAGCTGGTGGGTTTTCTTTTTGGTGCTTCCCGTTGTCTCAAGTGAAATTCATTCAAGTAGGACACGAACTATCGAATTACAGTATTGGATCCCCTCGGCAAATTCGTAGCGGTTTTCCCCGAGTTCAATGAGGCGCGTAAGGTTCGACAAAAGAAAATGTTGGACTATGATAGAACGCGTGCCAATGTCAGAAAATTGGTCGAGCGACCTTCTGATGATCCACAGCGTCTGCCAAGGGTAAGAAAACAATTATATGTACGGAAAGGAGATCTGCATCTTATTAATGTTGGTGATGTTATAGGCCGAGGCAGAAGCAAATCAGGCCAAGGAGATTTATGAGCATTACAACCAGCAGCTTGTGGGCGAAATTCCAAAGCTAGTTGATATGCGGGTCCCATATCTTGAACCCTGCTTTGAGGCATTGGTGAAGTCCCAACTTCGCTTTAACCAATCAGCCTTTCAAAAACTCAACGAAATCCGTACGGCGTTTCCCAATGAAGGCCGGGGACTGGAAGGCCAAGTTGAGGGTGTATTGCAACAGATGAGGGAGCTTGCTATTTGCGGCTCTCATTAATCCATATGTCCGCTGTATCAATAGATTGAATCTTGAAGCCGGCACCATCTTTGGGTCGAATGACGGGTCTTGATTTTGCTTTATTCCTCCATATCCTGCTCTGCCTCGCTTTGTTCAGACTCCACGTCTATCTCGCCCGCAATTTCGCTCTGCTCACTAAAGCTCGAATCAAGTAATGCATCGTCCTCAACCTTAATGCAATTAATGCAAGAGAGTACGTCAGTTATATTCGAAATTTCTGACAACTTCACATAACATAAACCTACCCCTCTGATTTCTTCTCCCATCTGTACGGTCGGATACCTCAATCGGACTTTTGGCCACTCGAGCTTGTCTCGCTGTATGAAATCATGATTAACATATATTATTTACACTTCGGTTTTTTCAGTACGAACCTTGTCGCGCAGGGTTTCCTCGCGCTGAAGCAGCTGCTCCATTTGAACTGTCCGCGTGAATCTTGGATACCATAGAGCGTTGGCAGCCTTCGGCAATTCGTTCAGTCTGGACTTATCCTCCATCGGTATCAAGTCCGGTATTTAGCACTGCTTGTCGGCGTGCTTCAAGGAGGCAGAATGGGTTGGTTTATGCGCACAGTTGCGAAAGATAGAGCCCGAAGGTTATTTGTCCTTGGAGTCGAACTTGCAGCGAAATGTAGCTAAACAGTTCTCTGTAGCTGGACAGTTATCATAGCCACCACCCCAGTTATGCTTTATTTGACCTATGCTATGTATAAGCGAAGTAAGTGGTTTCGAGATCTACACAAATTTATGAGACCAAACTTTTTGTCTATTTCAGTAATTCTTGGTGAAGGCCCTGCACCTCGCCCTGCACCTCGCCCTATCCGTAGTGCCGACACAAACATTGGGGCGGCGGGGCAAATTCAGAACAACAGTACAATCCAGTCATGAGCCTTTCCCAAGATATTGAGGAAGGTACTGTTCTTAGTAGGGTAGCTAGCCACACATGTCCCTGTATTTATACGTCCTGTCAATCATACTGCTTCATACGATTCCTTCACACATCTATAGACATGTCCAAAAAATTCGGAAACCCCGATGTCCCGTGAGGTGTCGAGACCTCTTGAATGTCGCCCTTTCATGACTTGAGTGTAGAACTCATCAACATTCAAGTAGCTAGATAGGTTGTTAGTTGTTGTGTTTAAGCCTAGCACCCATGCTGCTACTCACCCGTCTTTGTTGATATCAAACATCTCGTAAATGACATCGATCTGCCCGTCAGTAAGGTCAGTCTTGGTCACAGCTTTGACAACTCTTTTAAAGTCTTTGCGGTCCAAGCCTTGTTCCATGGAGCTGGACAGTTTGTACGCAAGGCCCAAGTCGTGTAGTCGAGTTTTGATCATCTGATCAAAATCATAGAATTGTTGAAAAGTTATCCGTTCTTGGTAATTTGGCAATGAGTCTGCTCGCTCGATCAGCTTCTTGAGTTGTAAGGGTGGGGCATAGTTGATCAAAGAGAGGGCAAAGTCGCGCATGCTGATACTTTGGGTGTTCGGCTCGACATCAAAGCGATAGAACTCTAGTTTCAACACCTCAAGATGCAATCGCCTCATGAAATCTACACGTTTTTCAATCATTGCACTTCAACGTAGATAAAAAAGATATCCCTCACCTATAAACTCATCATAGACCATGGATCGTTCTCCCTTCTCACCAAAAAATAGATGATAAATTCCTGAATGCGCTATATCAACTTTATTTCGCTCTTGTGATCTGCTCTCAAGAGTGATTCAATATATGGGTCTCATGTTAAGGTAACCAACGTACCCCAAGCGGCTGCCAGCACCAAGACCCGTTGCGTGGTGTAGCATAATCTTTTCGAATTCATCTTTGGAAACGGTCCCATCCCCGTTCACATCAAACAGTTTGAAACTGATCTTCCAGTGGAACTCGGGAGCTATAATAAAAGGGCATTAGAATCGTAAGCGATGAGAGATCAGAGGTTTACGTACTGCCAAGAAGACACAGAAAGATCATATACTCGGAAAAGCTAATGAGCCCGTCTAAGAGAGGGAATCTCAGATTGAGGTCCCTCTGGATCGGGCAGACCTCATACCTCCATTTGTGTCGGCCAATGCAAAAAAGGCCTCGGCAGATTCCACCCGTCGCTTCTCGCTTTCCTATTTTACAAATGTTTACTGAACGAGCCCATTGAAGAAAGTAGTCAGAGAAGAAAACCTCGGAGTGATAAGTACGGTATGGAATCAGTGCTCGAATGAAATCCTGGGTCGTCATGTACGGATCTCCTTGCTTCCGCTAGAATGACTCCCCTTCAGGACCACTGAAAGCAGCGAAGAGAATACGCGATTGACAATACCACGGAAGCAAAGTAGTGAAACACTTTCCATGGATGAGAGAATGCTCGGAGACGATTTTCGTACTGTCCGATTCTATCTCGTTTCCAATTATCATATTTCTAGGACTATTCATGAGTACAAGTCCATCGATGCATCCTCGATTCGTGTATACCTGCGAGACGACGCCGTCATCGCAAAACATTGGAGTAGGGGAAAATAATCCATATGGTGAGTCGGAGAAAAGTAAGAGGCCTGTGATAGCGGCTGAAATTCCGGCAGCTCCAATCCAGATGGAAGTTTTACGGGAACTGGGGAGGGATGCGTGACCAACACTAGTACTGGATGCTGCTCGCCTTGAGACGAACGGTGTGCGGCATCGTAGCAGTCTTGCCGTCCTTGTAAGGCCCGACATTTCTTGAAATGCCTTTTGTTCGAATCCCAATGCCCCGCCGCGAGTTCCAATTCCAAACCCCGTGGCTGCGCAGTGACGTGTACACTTTACAAACTCCTCCTTTGGATAAATGTGTGGCACAAGCCAAATTTCCCACGCCATTTGTTTCAAAGATATTCAAAATTGGATCGCAAGACATGAGAGGACCTATATACAACGACAACGGGCGGGGCAGATCTGCTGAAGACGCGTGGTATGGTGATCGCCACCTGATGCAGCAGCATTATGGTGAAGGAAGCGGCACCCATCAGACTTTCCAGCGTCAGGGATCTGGGCCGGAGCTGACAACAGCTACAGTGGGTAATTACATTTCCTAGAACGCTAAAGCCAGTGCACATAGCAAAATTAACAATGGCAGAGAGGAAAGCAACGACCCAGCCAATGCTGATGAACCGTGCACTCAATTCTTTCTGGGACATTTCCGAGCATCCGCTTATTAAGAGTAACTTCCGTGTTAGAAGTACGTTGACCGTACCTTCCTCGGTAGATATGTACTCTAAGAAACAATGCAGAGGTGGAAGAGGCTCGCAGTACTCCAGCAGTTTGTAAAAGCGGAACAATTGAAAGGAAAGCTTTTAATGGAACGCTTGTAGGACATGACATTCACAAAGCTCTCTCTCGGCTGTATATGCGTAACGCCTTCGCCATCTGAACACGAGAATGACAGGCTTGAACGGACGAAAGCAAAGTTTGTGTTGACCCTACACCACTAGATGTTTGCACCGCTAATTATCACTTGCAGACTAGAACAATGCATCCCGCGATACCAGCATGTCCATATTCTGGTGCGTGCCGATGCTGATCCCTTACCCGCGTCCTTTTTGGAAATACAAGCTTTAAATACGTACGTGGATGGAGTGGCAGCGGTGCAAATTCATTCAGTCTACGATGGGCAAGTCGCCGAGGCCATCTTCGAACTCGCCGCCGCTGTGCAATTCGCACGCTCTGCCGCGCACGACAAATTCTCAGAGGTAATATTGATACACCCTGATCACCAATAACACTCGCATAATTTCAAACCTTTCCGTAGCTATTGGCTAATGTGCCTGAAGCTCAGATTGTCAACCAGGAAAAGTGGATGTCAATGATGATGCTGCTCACCCCTACAATGAGGGCTCATGGTACGCGCAAGGTAGCCTCTCCCCCCATGCTGATTATTCATCCTATGTACAGATTGCTTTGTCCTGCAGGAAGGAATGCGTACCATTTCACAGCTCAGCCAAGCTACTCCTGGAGAGTTGCGAGACTGCTCCTTGACAAAACGGCATGCACTGGACGTTCATGCATTTTTCGAGACAACAGATTCTCGTGCTGACCCAACCTGATCAGTACTCGAGTAGGCAAGAAAGCGGTTTTCCCGGAAAACGGTTTTTGTCTGTAGTGCACGTGAATGTTCATTTGTCATCAGCATTACCATGCAGTGCATGAAATAACATTTTGACTGAAGTCCAAAGACCGCAGAAAGACCGAGCAGCTCGACCGACTTTTAGAATCTTGAAGAACCAGCATCTCCCTCTCCGTACAAGTCTTTAGCTCTTTGCCCCCGACGCAGTATCCTGTACCATGTGGAAATCTAGTTTGAAGGCAGTGTTGAACGCAAATTTGGAGGGCGATCGCCTCAATCTTCCTGCAAGTTGTTTGGACGAAGTCTTGCGAGGTCATGATTCAAGCGAACCTTTGAGTTTTGAGCTCGTAAATGACCTGACCAGAGGGAAAATTTACTCCTCCGTAAGAGAATTCACAGCAGCAGCAGGGACAGTCGAAATCGCCAGGAACACATGGACCAGTCTGGGACTCAATGAGCACGCAGCGACCGTCACCGTCTCCCGAATCAGGCTTCAAAAGGGGATATACGCCAAGCTAGCTCCTCTGGACCACGCTTATTTGGAAATACGTGACATTCGCTCAACATTGGAAGGCCACTTGCGCAAAAACTATGGTACACTCACCAAAGGGGAAGAACTTATCGTAACGGAGTACAATGCTACAGCCAGGGCGGTTCAAGAGTACAAGATTCTGGTCGTTGAACTTAACACAGAAAATGAACAAGATGCTACGGGATGTCTGATTACGGATCAGGACATTGCGGTTGATATTCAACCAATTGATGAGAAATTGGCTGAGCAGGCAGTGAGGCAAAAACATGCGAATCTGGCGGCGGCGGAGCTCGGCGTGCTTACCTGGGACAAGAGCACTAATTCACTATCCGTTAATGGCTTTGTGCGAGAAGAAGAGTATAGATATTACAAGGTACCCCGCACCATTCTATAATTGTGTGAAAGTCTCATTAACTCCTTTTTGTCAGATTCCAGTCATTGATGTTGCTCGAGAATATGTTCTTGATTGTAGCCCGTCTAGAGGCGACGCGGATGTTTTTGTGTCATTGACGAACGATCGACCTTCCTTGCTTGATCACATGTATTTTAATGTTGACTTGGGGGTTTCCTCGGTGCCCGTGCGCATTGAGGGTGATTCAACTCCCTTTATATTCGTGTCTATACGCGGTTTCGCAAAGGAAACAGATTATCACCTTTCCGTGGCAGCAGTCTCCGCTGTCAAGGCCGATGCTCCAGCCCACGAAGAGAATTCGATGTCCGACTCAACAATTCCGAATGCTGGGGCTGGTCCCGGTACAAAGCAATGTGAAAATTGCGGATCGTTCGTGCGAGAGCAAGTTTACGAAATGCATCACGCATTCTGCAGCCGGAACAATGTGAAATGCCCAGACTGCAACCTGACCATGAGCCGGACGGATATGAAAGAGCACTGGCATTGCGAGTCGTGTGGAAAAGTGAGCAAAATAATCGAATTCTGGGCGCTACGCGCAATCACTAAACATTTACTAGGTCGGAAACGTGCGAGAGAAAGAGAAACACATGCATTTCTTCCATTCGGCATTGCAGTGTGAATGCGGGCAGGAAATTATGCTACCAGAACTGGCTTACCATCGTGCGTCTGTTTGTAATGAGCGCATTCACATTTGCCGATTTTGTCATCTACTATTTCGGGCTGGTCCTCCGTCCACAAACGCGAAAGACATTTTGCTTGGAGGTATGAGCTCGCACGAGGCTGAATGTGGCGCCCGTACAACAACGTGTATCAAATGCAAGTCAGCAGTGCAACTAAAGGTAGGGTGCCGTACCTCGTTCATATTTTCTCCCATTAACCCATTCGAGTAGGACGTACAAATGCATGCTCAGATGCATGAGCATCAGAAACAATACCAGTCAATTTTCAAGCTTTGCGCCAACAACCTCTGCTCCAGCCCCATATCGGATAAATTCCAAAACAGTGCCCAACTTTGCCAATCCTGTTATGCACCTTTTTGGACGTCAAGGGCAGACCCTGGCAATCAGAAATTTGCCCAGAAGCTGTCCGGCCTTTATTTTTCACAGCTGACCGTTGGATGCGGCAAGGAGTTTTGTACAAATGTCGTAAGTGCTGGCTGCAAAGTTTGAGACTTACGGGTACGAGAAACTAACAGCTTTTTTTAACTAGAATTGTGCCCAAAGTTCTTCTAGTCCCATGGATACTACATCGGCGGCCATCAAAACGATTGAGCTCTTAAAGCTGTCTATAATAGGGAACAGCTCGAGCCCACAATACTGGTTATGTAAGATCGTGGGGGAGAGCGCACAAAAGCGACGGATGATTGCAGAACGGTTGGTCGCGTTGGGCTTTTCATTAGCTTGGTGTGTCAAGGCGTTGCAGGAGAAGAATAATGAAAACGACGCAGCACAGTGGCTTCTGGCCAACGCTCCAACTGTTCAGTAGAGTATATGATTACACGTATTACTTGTTGAATGTAGATATCATATTTAGTAGAGTGACAAAACCGAGAATGGGATAAATAGGGGAGCAGATAAAAAAATCAAAATTCCTAATCAAAATTTTCAGTACATCGTTCGGCCGAAATGATCGACAAGGCAATGAGATTCAGTCTTACCCAATTCTCATCGACATCCATCGCCCACTTGAATTTATTACGCAGCGTTTGAGCAAAGATTTTGTCCAGTGGAACATCATATTCGCGACACCATGCAGCGGAGATTCGAGGGTCGATATAGTTTAACTTTGAAGTTCCAAGAGCGGTCGTTTTGTTTTCGTCCTACAAGAAATGAGTTTGAACTCGAGAAAAATGGCAATGTTGGTCCTACCTTGTCGATAATAGTCATCTTCTGGGTCCGGATGCGCTCAGTCAGACTTTTGTATTTCTTTTCAAGGGTTGGCAAGGAATACGTGGGTTGGCGTGTCTTCTTCTCCTCCTTCTCCTCCAGTTCTTCGGCCTTGACTTTCTTGTTTTTGGGAGAGCTTTCCTCTGCAGCCTTCCGTTTCTTGCCTTTATCCTTCGGAGATTCTTCAACCTCGACCTTCGTACTACCACCCGAAGGTTCTGGTGTATCACCATTGGCCGCCGCTCGTTTTTCATTTTCCTTCTCCAATTTCTTTCGCTTCTTTTCCTCCTCTTGCTCCTGAAGAGCAATTTTATGCCGCTCAATAAATTCATCATCCAAATCACTTTCTGGTTCTCGCAACTCTGGTCTCGTCTTTTTCAATTTCGGATCCAGCTCTAGAATCTTTTCCTTAACTAGTTTTCGCTCGTACTTGAGAGCTTTCAACTAAATGGCGAATTTAGAACTACCCAGAGCACAAGACGCTTAACTGCGTCACCAACCTTGTCCTGTATACGGGTCATCAGTCCGCTATGGTTAGCAGACACTGCACGTTGGTGATTACACAGGATGGCAACCTGTCGGTTTGCGCGTTGGTAGGCCAAGATCTTTTCTGCGGTCGTGCCATCTTTTGGAGTTTTCTTCAGCTCTTCTTGAAACGTATAAGAAGCATTGTATGTACGGAACACCTTGGCGGTCAAGCCGGGCATGTAGGTGCAGAGATACTTGTTCAGAATTCCCGTCTGAAATTATCGGCAGCCGAGTCAGCGCGAGTATTCTTAGTTTGCATGCGGAGTACTCACATTGATACGATCAAAAAGTGGATCGCCTTCTGCTTTTGGCGACTTTTTGAACATTTTGAGATTCTTGAAGACCTGCTGATCTACCTGCACTTCATTGTAATAGCGAATCGAATCCTTGCCGAGAAAATCAAATATGACTTTGTTGGGTGGTTCCAAACTGATGTGCTCAAATCGCAAAGAACAACAACCGACAGTGTCGGCCTCATCGTCGCCTTTCTCGTTGCCTGCTCTCAACGCGAGGCGATCGATCAGGTATATTGCCGTGGCGCGCTGCCTAGTTGCCATCTGCTTGTCACGAAGCTCAGCTGTATAATCACGTCGAATCTTATGAATTTGTCCCTAGCAAGTAACCAAATGATCAACCAGTGTAAGTACCAAATTGAACGATAGATTGTACCTTTAACGTGCGGGCCTTCTCAAACTTTTTGAGATCACTCTGACCTTTCAGAGATGAGGTGGCGGCCAAAAATATATACTTTGTTGCGCCGTTCACGTTTTCTTTCCATGTGGCGAGCCAAGTTACGCTCTTGTCGTGAATTATTTGTCCCCATTGATGTCCCGCAGGTGGATCTGGAATTTTAGCCTCTTCCCCAATGTTGAGGGTTATCTGTTCCGGGACCACACGTTTCTAAAGATGAGAATAATGAGATTTTTGAAATGTAAGAAGCTTCAAAGACGAAAAACCTTTAACATTCCAGTCTTGGGGTGCTCTCCTCGGCCACGAAACAAGCCTGGTGGTTCAATTCTGTAGTTGCCAACCTTCTCTTTTCGGCCGTCCAGAATAGCCCAACCGTACTTCGCATCAATCTCAGCTTTCTCCTGTTTCAGTTTCTGTCCATAATGTCAGACGCCTATGGTAACAGGATAACAAGGATGGATATTTGTCATGCGTACCAGCTTCTCCTCTTTGCTTATGGCCTTGCGCTCCTCGCGTAGCTGTGCCAAATATTCTGCAATTGGCGCGAAGTCACATTTGTCAAATTCCTTGATAGGGGTTGTCTACATTCCCTTCCGTCAGATAGCCACCTTGCCTTAGAAAACGAAATAATTCACCTTCTTGGATTTTTTGAGTATGTCCTGAAAGTCGGCGAAAAAGTTTTTCTGAAATGTTGGATTGTCTCCATTCGGGGTTCCCAAAACACCAGCAAAAAATGTAGCCACTTCTTCGGCTTCTGGCTCAAGCTCTATTTCCTTGCCTGGATCGACAAATATCAGTCACCCGAAACATGTCTGATGTAGATGAGGTGAATTACCATTATACCGCATCTTGACGCCATGAGGCACATATGGATCAGCGAAAATGGGGCCCATGTGCTCCAGTGTCTTCCACTTGATGGAATCATCCTTGTTCTCTTCCAACCACCATTTGTATTCATCTTCCTCAGCATCTGCGGCGGCTTGTTTCGCAGCTTCTTTTTCGTCTTTTCGCTGCTTCTTCAGCGCTGCCTCTGCTTCCCGAGCCGTGGAAGCCTCTGTCCTCTTGCGTTTAACAGGTCCAGTACTCTCCTTCCCCTTCCCATTAGCTGCTTTGGACGCTTTAGCGTCTACTGGAGTGTTGGTGGTCGACGAAGCTTTGACAACCGTTTTGGCGGGTTCCTTCTTGGCTCGGGGTGAAGCTTTCGCTTTCACTTTCTTCGACTATGTGTAGGTGGTAGTAGTACTGTTAGTGTGAGTTACGCTACAGGGGAAGGATTGTTGATCTACAAACCAGTGGTACATCTGAGTCGTCGTCTGAAGCCGCTTGCTTTCCTTTAGGAGATTTCCCTGAACAAACTACCATTTAACATTGCTCGAGAGTCATTCTTTCCCTGACAATATACCTGTGGTCGTAGGGGTTTTCGTAGAGTCTGGTTCAGCTTGCTTGCCATTCTTTCCAGACGAGTCTTTCCGCCGCGACAAGGGAACGTCGGACTCACTGTCACTCAAGTCTCGAATCGCAGGCTTTCTGGCCTTACGAGCTGGGGACGTTGTGCGAGACGAGTCTGTGCAGCGGGCTCGTAGAGGAACGTCGTCTTCACTATCGCTCATATTGCCAGAGATCACTGTTTTGACACTCGTTTTACAAAATCTAGGGTTCAACTGAATGGGAAACTACAAGTACGAAGGTCCCGGAATGCTGATCTGGGAAAACTTCAATCAGAGTTATTGAGCCGAGGGCCTTTGCAATGTATCTTACCAGATATTTTGGGAGGTCAAAAGTGGTCTGAGTGGAGTCGCGTCGTCCGAGTCAACCAACGAGGCGCTGAAGTCCGTCAAAAACATTGCGCAGCAAGTGGATTCCCTCTATTGACGTATTTATCTTTGATATTTAAGAAGTAGAGATACATTCATCCTCCCAAATTCTACGAACGGCTTCTATATTATTTCGATCTACTACTGCCAGAATGATGGCATCCCCATCACCTGTCGCTCCCAGTTCCTCAGATACGTCTCTAAGCCGCTCTACAATACGCTCACATTGGATCTGTTTGCGAACATCTGCAAGTCTACGACGATAATCCATTGCCGAATATGTAGAGGCATGATGCTGTATATGTCTTGATACAATGCGCTGATATTGAGCAATTTGTTCGGGGTCTAGAACCAAATTTTGGATGCGACTATCTGCCAACTCGCTCCCCGTGTCTATTCGACCAACATCCTCACTAGCGACATCGATACTTCGAAAGAGTTCCCGCAAAGCTTTGTCAACAGGTTCAATAACAGAATCTGACTGAGTTGTGTGCGGAGCCTGACTCATTGTAGACATATGGATGGCGACTCTCTGGCTTTCTTCAGCTGCGCCAATGCCGATACACTCCACTGGAATATGCCGCTCTTGTCCCAACTCTACAGCTTCCACAGTGTCCCAGCCCGGTCGCAAACCAGTTGCTTCTAGGACATCCGTCCACACCTCTGGGACACCGTCATCTACAAGCTCTCCACGTATTCGCGTCGACCAAGTACGCATTCCGCTAAGATATGTTTCTAAGTCGTTGAAAGTTTCAGATGCTGGCTCGGTGCCTAAGGGACACTGTTTGATGCATTCTGCATAAGAATTAAGCCACCCAGTGGCCTCGTCGGCTTCGTCCACACAGATCCACCCGATGTCTTTCTTCAAGTGAGGCAGGACCTGTCGAACATGCCTAGCTGGAGGAACGTTCAACAAGGAAGTGCCGAGTAGGTGTATTTGTGTCTTGTTTCTAGCATCGCGAAGCGGTTTCTGAAGGCAGTGAGTGATCCAGAGTTCGTTACTTCGGCGAACACTCTCAAGGAAGTTTGCTGATGGAAAGATAGAATGACATGCGGAGGCACCACTGCCACCCTTGAGTCCGAAAACTTTGACAAGGCTTTGGAAGAAAGACATTGAGGTTTTGCTCGCCTTTCACGAATTCCGTCTTCTCTGGGTTCCAGCCTTTGAATTGAAATTCAGAACTTGCTTGGCAGGTCTTCTCAGCGCGATCATGCATCACCTGGCGACCGTTCCAGACATCTTTTCCCAAATGGCTTACAGCAAGCAATATACAACTTGATATCTGTTAGATGTCAAATTGGACTATTTATTTCTGGGTTTATTGATAACACACGCCTGGAATTGATTCAATTAAAAGGGCGATCTAGGGGTTGCCAGTTGGAAGCGACCGTGCGTTGGTGTAGGACTGGGTGTGGAACAGAACACTGCTCTACCTAATGTAAAAATCATCTCAAAGCGACAGCTGAAGAATGCGCATAAAGCAAGTCCATGGAATGTATTGGTGAACTTGCCTCATATCTGTATCAAGTGTGGAAACTGCAAACAATTAATGGGGCTGGAATATGCCTGATGTCCGCGAACCTAACCTCGTGGAAAAACGATGCAGAGAGACCTGCTCTCTGACTATTTCATCTCGCCTCATTCTTTTCCCATGGTCACGTATGGCAGTTTCAATATGGGATATGGAAAATTTTTACTTCCACTTGTCGAAGTCTATGAACTACAGATGCTTATTTGAGTCGCAACCGGGCGAATTCGGTAGCTAATTCAACGGCGTCCTTTACACCATCTATGTTGTCTCCTGCCCCAGCGGCAGCTTCATCTTTGCCTCCTTTGCGTCCACCGACTTTCTGAGAAATAATGTCTGCCCAGTCAGTAGCCTTTACACCCTTCTCGACAAATTCCTACACCACCAAACTGTGTGAGTAAAGGATGGACGTACGTAGAATGCTGTGAACTACCTTAGGCACAACGCATTGATGCGAAACTTTGTTGGCGCTTGAGTCCACTGTCAAAAGCATGGCAGCCTTGTTTTTCAAACCTTTCACTGCTTCAATTGCCTTCGCAAGTGCCTGAAAAAGTTCCAACAGTAAATATCATATGTTGTAGACAAGACCGTCATTCTTCTTACCTTCGCATTTCCACCATATGGTAGAACCTCAACCATATAGAGTGCTTCGGGGTTGGCTTCAAAGTAACTTTTCACACGTTCAGCTGCCTCCTTCATTTCCTTCGCTTTACGCGCTTTGTCTGCATCATCAAATGCCTTTTTAATAGCACTGTACTCATGACGGAGCTGGTGCTTTCGAATGGCGGGTAGAACCGTCTCATCAAGCTCCTTTCCTGCTGACTTCAGGCTCTCCTCGAGATCTGCTCCTTCGAGACGCTTCAAAGAGTCGATTTTCTTGGCGAATTCATCAGCTACTCGCTGGACTTCGAACGCATCTTCTCCTGTGACAGCAACAACACGGCGAATGCCTTTGGAAATGCTACTTTCCTCCAGGATGACTAATCGCTTTATGTCACCCGTTTGCTTAACATGCGTTCCTCCGCAAAATTCCACAGAGGTCTCTGCCCATTGGGGGTTGCTTGGGTTTTTAAGAAGGTCGTCGACATCCACTCCGATCGACACCACTCGCACTGGATCGGGATACGTCTGATTTTGCAGGGTTAGTGGACGATTTGAGAAACTGGGCATTGTATCTAATGACTAACCTCCCCAAACACTGCGCGTAATCCGTTGATCGACTTTCCAGCGGCCAACGAGACATCCTTCGCATACATTTTCAAGTTCCTCTTGATAAAGTCATTGCAGATGTCTTCGATGGTTTTTAATTGATCGGATGAGGGGGCAGCTTTGGCAGAGAAGTCGAAGCGCAGTTTCTCCGGTGCAACAAGAGAGCCCTTCTGATCAACAGTATCACCCAATACCTTGCTCAACGCAAAATTGAGGATATGTGTGCCGGTGTGATTGTTCCGAATTGGCCATCGGCGAAGCTCATCGTAGGAGCAGTTGACCTCATCACCAGTCTTCAAAGTTCCATATTTGAGATGACCAATATGAAGGACGTAACCGCCAAATGGCTGTACATCATCAACGGCGAACTCTGCTTGCCCATCGATAGTGAGGGATCCTGTATCGTACTGTTGCCCACCCTGTTCGGCGTAGAAATTGGTTTTGTCCAAAAGAATTCCAAACCGTCCGGACGAGTTATCGCTTGTGACTGAGTCAACAAACTGCCCGTTCTTGTAGATTGTTTTGACTGTAGCCTTGATGTCCTCAGTTCCTAATCCGGTTGATGAGTACCACGCATAGTCTAAGATGGCTAAAAATAATAGAAAATACCATATTTGTATTGGTCATCTGTATGTGGCACAGAATCATCCTTGTCCAATTTGCCCAAGTCATGAATGTTCAGAGCAACAACATCGCCTTTATCCTTTGTAGCAGTTGCTTTTGAGACCTCTTTTGCAATCAACTGTGCTTTCTCGAACTCTTTCTCATCCACCGCGAGACCGTGTTCCTCTGCCATCAGACGGGTCAGGTCGACCGGGAAGCCATATGTATCGTAAAGACGCCAAACGTCAGATCCATTCAGTGTTTTGGAGTTTTGTGCCTGCGCCTTCGACTTGAAGTCTTCAAAAAGTTTCTCTCCACGATCAAGGGTTTTTGCAAAGCTACGTTCCTCCTCATCCAAAATTTCTTTGAGGTCATCCACCCGTTTAGTGATTTCGGGAAACATGTCACCCTATTCGCGGTAAACGATTGACATTCTACCAGGGAAAGAATGGCATGGTCTTACCATTTCAAGAACAACAATGTCCACCAATTTGGAAAAGAAGTGGTCAATGGGCGTGTTAAACTTGTTTCTGACGTATCGCGCAGCACGACGAATGATCCGTCGCAAGACATAGCCACGGCCTTCGTTGGAAGGCATTCCACCATCGCTGATGGCAAATGTCAGGGTGCGGATATGATCAGCTACCACTCGATAAGCAGTGTCAACGCCATCTTTGTCATCATTTCCGAGAAGTCCCGTATACGGACGAGCATTGGTCAATTTTTGAATGGCCGAAAAAATGCCTTGAAACACATCGGTATCGTAATTCGATCGTTTGTCTTGCAAGATGGACACCAGACGCTCCAATCCCATGCCGGTATCGATATGTTTGCTGGGAAGAGGTTTCAAAGATCTATCACTTTCCCGGTTGAACTGCATGAAAACCAGATTCCAGATCTCCAATACGTCTGGGTCATCTTGATTAACAAGGCTACTTGCATTTCGCCCTCCGATGCGATCAAAGTGAATTTCACTGCACGGTCCGCAAGGACCCTGTTCTCCCATTTCTGCTCAAGTCGTCAGCGGTTTTACGAAAAATTGGAAATGACTGCCAGGTACTTACCCCAAAAATTGTCCTTGCTGTCACCAGGGAGAATATGGTCTGCAGCAACTCCCATTTTCAGCCATAATTCTCGTGCTTCCTCGTCCGCAGGCAGTCCCATCTTTTCATCGCCACCGAAGTACGTAACGTACAGTCTGTCCTTTGGCAATTTGTAAACATTGGTCAAAAGATCCCAAGCCATGCTGATAGCTTCTGTCTTGAAGTAATCTCCAAATGACCAGTTACCCAGCATTTCGAAAAAAGTATGATGGTATGTGTCTCGACCAACATCTTCAAGATCATTGTGCTTTCCGCCAGCTCTAATGCACTTCTGAGTATTCGCAGCGCTTTTCAGCTTTCCCATCTCAGAATTGCGATCCACTGTTCCCAGAAAGATAGGTTTATACTAATGAATGATAATTTGAATTTAGTGATAGTGTATATGCAAACCATAAGAAAGTGCTTTGTGCTTCTCACCTGGTTCATGCCCGAGTTGGCAAAGAGAAGAGTAGGATCACTATGAGGGATAGTGGAGGATGAAGGGATGAAAACATGTTGATGCTGTTTGACAAAGTAGTCAATGAAGGTCTGGCGCACTCGAGCGACGGGCCACTCTAGATCGGCCGGCATCGTCGCTTTTGTTTGTAAAGTTCGAAAAAGTCTTGGCGCTTCTTGGCTGAGAGCTGGACGAAAGAGGACGTGCGCTTGAAACAGACTTTGGAGCAGATTACAACGTCGGAAACCACTCACTCGCATGGATCTGTGGGTGACAATCCCGCTTCAAAAATATACGGTCTCGATTGTGAACCCGTAGGTGGCACAGCCATAGCAGCCTCGGCTCCACTTGGCAGTTGGCAGTCGGCAGTTGCAAATATTCGAGGAGTCAATTTCCTGAATGAACAGCAGGTTGTCCTCATGGAGAACCGACCTGCCTCCGAGGAGGAACCCCGAATCACAGAGATGCAAGATAGAGCCGATGCACCCGAATCGCTTCCAAACTCATCTCCCTCCCGTACTCCAACTCCTCAAGTCACGTCCCTCGAGCTATTTCGAAAGTTTATGCCCAAACAACAGGCCACTCGTAGTGACTCGCGGCGCTGGGATGAAGTTTGTTTTGTAAAACTACTGCAGACAACAGAGAGGAGGAAGCAGGGTCTTGAGCCGAAAGCGCAATTAATATGCTTTTCTAAACGGCCGGACCCCAACAATAGCTCGGTAGGGAGCAACATGTCACTTGAGGGATATGATACTTACTCGAAATCTTGAACAGTCTGTATTTCAGCAGAGTATCCAATTGATAGTA
Organism: Phlyctochytrium arcticum; assembly: GCA_025602905.1. Taxonomy (NCBI): domain Eukaryota; kingdom Fungi; phylum Chytridiomycota; class Chytridiomycetes; order Chytridiales; family Chytridiaceae; genus Phlyctochytrium; species Phlyctochytrium arcticum. The sequence goes on along the minus strand of JAHLKI010000040.1, from coordinate 63,176 downwards.
TCCGAAGATTTTGATTCGACCACAAATCATTTGCAAAGCATGTCATCCGAATTTCCGGAGACAACGAATAGTGAGGACAACAATCAGTATGATTTGTAGTTTCTGGCCTTCACGCATCGATCATAATCCAGTGCCATTTAACAGCTCCTCATCATTAGCCGAATCCAATAAGGGTAAGGACGATCAGAAGATTATATCGCGCTTGGTGCGGCCGTACATCCTCCTTGGAAAGAGATGCTCCGATTTTGTTGGTAGCGGTCAACAAAAAGAGCTATTTGTGAAGCTATCGGGCGCAGTCATAAGTGGAACGCCTTTACAAATCGGACAACTTTGCGTGGAGCGTTGGTCAGAGTGGCTAAACTTCAAATCAGGGCCACAGTGAGCAAGTTCTGTCGATTACCAGCCATGGTCTTCATGACTGCTGTCGTCACTATCGCTAGAGCTACTGCTACTACTATCACTGCTCGTTGAATCCGGCTCAATTGCGGGGACACTTTTCAGTTGCTGGATCTGCGTAAGGAGCTGCCGGTAAACCGCGCGGGTTTTAGCCAGCAGCGTCAGCCGTCCCTCAAATCGCTTTGCTAGACGTGGACGCGAAAACCTTGTCGCCAACCAGACCTCTTCAAAGTTGGTCTTGGAACAAAAATTCTGGGTTATGGCAATCGTAAAGTCTGCAAAGGCACATCAACACAAGCTTGGAAACCCCAACGGAGCGGTTCTTTGACTTACCACAATTTATCACGATATGATGCCAACCACCCGGAATGAAGACGATTTCACCCGGACCTTGCTGAAACTCCATCATGCCAAGCGATTCTGCAAGAGAGATTCCATTTGCACCAGCTCTCTGCAAGGTTGGATACACCTGCGCGAACCATGTTATCGCCTCATAATCACTGAGTTTGGGATCAATCATTTTTTTTGGAGTTGTTGGTGGAAAGAGGACCCATCGTTTATGTCCCCACAAAAGAGCATTCCAAGCACTGGTTCCTAAGGGGTCCTAGCGGTTTCGTGTCAGACTCATATCTAAAAGTCGCAAGCTGATTTGACGAACTGTATGTATTCCTGTTCCAGATCGCGCAGGTCCGGCGACCAGCCAACGGTACGGTGGCCGCTGTTTCTCACCACAAATTTGGAAGAAGTCGTCCCGAAAATATTTCGGCACCTCGAAGTCCTCTAGTAATCTAGCGGGGGCCAACGAGCTCGGACGCTTGGTACCCCTTCTCTCTCTGTATTTCTCTATTTTCTTGCGGCGTTTGGCCCGTTTCTTTTCAGACCATGCTGTATTGTTCTCCTTCCTGTCACCGAATTTGCTGTCGAAAATATATAGTGGAGAATCATCCTTGCTCGCTCCGTTTGGGTCTACCAATGCATAGTACAGATAGTACTTCAGCTGCATGTTCACTGGGCTCCCGTCGTCGTCTTCTCCAACTTTAAATTTCTCATTTTTATGCCGAGCTAAGAGCGCTTGGGGCGTCCAGGTTCTGCTCGCTCTCCAGTGGGCAGTCCCATCCTGTATTATGACAGGCAAAGATGGTTTCTCGAATCTCTGAATGAATTCCTTTTCAGAAACATCTCGGTAGCTGATGCGCTCCACTTCAGTAACGTGGTTTGGCCAAACGCTCCGAGCAGCGTGCCCATCCTTGGTCCAGCCAAAGTCGTCAAGCTCTGCACAGAGTTGGCCTGTCACTAAACTCAATGCTTACGCTTCACCAACATTTGCTCCAAACCTGATCGCCCTGCTCTCTTCACTGACTTCAACCTCCTTGCGTACCGCCGAGGTTTGACTTCAAGATCCAGCTCCAGCTTGCGCTCCTGCCTACCCATTTCGCGGCGGTAACCGAAGATGCAGTTTACGACCAATTGTGTCGCGGTGATAGGGAAAACGGTTGTATGGCGTAGGAATTCTTTTATTTACCTGTCCTAATTTTGAGGATAGAATAATCCCTTGTACATCAAAAATTTTAGTAGCACTCATCAAGATTTGAAGTATCACTATATTGCACACACATCGATTGATATTATTGAAGAAAGGAGTGGGTGATTGATGTGATCTAGCCTCAGGAGGTGGTGCGCTGACTATACCAGTCAGCACCAATGCCAAGCACACTGATCAATACCTGGGACTGCTTTTCGCTATGGAGGACTTAGCTGTGTAAGTTGTTCATCTCTTCGTACAACTCATGCTAACGCAATATTTTTAGATTTGGGTATATAACCAATACTCGCATCAAATTCATTGTTGTAATCGGCCTGGCCGATGTAGTCATCAAAGACCAGGAAATGAAGAATGTTGGTGGTTTAACTTTCTACATCAAACAAAAATACTAAAACTACCGCATGACAGTTGTTTCGCAAAATACACGCTGCGTATATGAATCTTGTATCAAACCCGTTCTACGATCCCGAAAGCCGGAAACCCATCAACTCCAACCGCTTTGAAAAATCGATTGCGGATGCCGCCATGGCTCAGAAGCCATGAACAATGTGCACACAGTGTGTTTGCAATATGCGGCAACCACGTTTGAGCAAAAGGGGCTGGAACCCGAGTAAAAGGAGGAAATTTTCAACAGGCGCGATGCCTATGTGCTATCTGCAGAGTCCGCAGACTCTGTTCCTGAATCTGACTCGTTGCTCGAGGTATCGCTATTTCGACCTAGCCCAACTGTACAATATTTAGAATGGATTCATTCACTGGTAAAAAGATATGCTGTACCTGGCCGGCCTCCCTTGTTTGCGTGCTTGTTTACTTGCTTTTGATGCTTCAATTGCGTATGCGATGGCTGCCCAGCACTTGATGATGCACCTTTCACAAATTTGTATAATTTCCAAAGTGTACTTTTGCTTAAAGCCGCCATGTCCAGCTCTATCTCCCCTTGGTCAATGGTCTAGAATCTCAAAGTTAAAAATCGCGCCAAAATCGTCTTCCGGGTATTACGCTTACATCTGGGAAACCTGATCCACTTCTAATGATGTCCATAACTTTCTCGACATTGTCGTGTGTCAACTCGTTCACCAGATTGACCAGTTCGGCTTTCTGGTCGTACGTCAGCTCTGGCAGCTTATCGGCGCTCTCCCCCTCATCGCTGCTATATTCAACTCGGCGACGTGCCTTGTACTGGTCCGAGGTCTTCTTTTTGGTCGACTTCTGTTTTCGAGTGCCGGATGTGGATGATTTCACTTTTGATTTGGGTATTCTTGGCGGCTTTGTCGATGATGCATCAACCTTTGCTAAGTTTCCTAAACTTCGCTTTTTTTGCTTCTTTTTTGCACGTTTCTCTTGCAACCAAGCCATCTGGGTTGTTATTGCTTGTAGCTGTTGTTGAAGTAATATGAGCTGCTTTGTATCAGTGTCGTCTAGAAGAGGGGGTAAGTGAGTGAGAAGGCAGACGAAACTATAGGAAGGAAGTTACCATCGTCATCATCTGGGTCTGATGAGGAAGATGCGTCATTAAATTGAGGCTTAATATTGGCCTTGGAGGGCCGTGGGGTTCTAATCGGAACCGGGGTATGCGCTTGGAATTGGGGTTTCTCTCTCAATTTCCGGTCGAATACTTCCTCCAGCTTTTTACCGTAATTATAAACGTCGGTGCCGGGTGGGTTAAAGGTATAACAGTTGTTGAACATGAGTCGAACGTCAGCCTCAAATTCTTCGGTTGAGTGGTAAGCTTGGTTTTCAAGCTTCTTTTTAACAGTAGAGAGATCCATAGGAAACTTGATGACATCGTGATAGTGGGGGATCCCAAGTGCAATAGGGTCAACTGGAAGGAGAAAAGGAAAATTGTACGCGGCATGCTGCTTTTTGTAGAGCTCGCGTAAAACTTCCGCACAGAATTTCAAATCTTTATCGGCGTTCTTGGATTTTGGAGTTCCGGCCTTCAACGGAGTTGGACTGGCTGTTCTGGAAATTTCTTTCACGGGAGGGTGTATGTCACGCTTCGGTCTTCCTCCTTCCCCGAATTGGTCACTCTAATAATATGTTTAAGATTGAGCCTGATGATTGTGTGCAGTTTTTAGTTCTCTTACTGGAGAATCCATTGCCAATGACTTTTTTCGGGATTTATCAAACTTGACCTGTAATAAAAGGTGTGAAAAAAAAGCGTAAGGGGTATCTTAAGTGTAAAGGTCTTACATTCTGAGGAAGCTTCTCCATATATTTTTTAAACGACCGAATGACGCTCTTCCCACTTTGGCTGACAGCGGAATCGGGGCCGTTGAAAGTTACACAATTGTCGAGAATAAGCTGCATGTCATTCTTAAAGTGTTCTATGGATGAATATTCATTTTGCTTCAATTTCCGCTCCATTGTGGAAATATCCATCGGATGCTTAATAACATCCAAGTAAGTGGGAATATTCAGTGCGATGGGATCAACCGGTTGGAGAAATGGTTTGGCATCTTTCAGACGTTTGATAGACTTGAGAACGTTGCCGCAAAATTTGAGTTGCTCTTGCAGTAATGGATCATTACTCGAGGTCTGCAACGCACATCAGATGAGAAAATTATTCACGCCCTCCAAACGAGAGTTCCACACCTTTTCCTGTGGGGGAGATGTAGGGAGGAAATCATTTGCGAACGTAGCAGTGCCGTTCATTTGGGCATCACGGCCAGGGACGGCAGGCACTTGTGGGTTGTCGACGCGTGAGTTTTGCTCGAACAGATTTTCTTCATGCCTTTTATCTGGGAAGGCAACATCATAGTGGTCACTTTCTACTGAAGATGTCGTTTTCATGGCACCCCCGATCGTATCAGATTCTAGGCCCTCCGCGTATGCTAGCTCTGATGTAACGAAGTCCGCAAGACCATTGTCAACTTGAGTTTCAGGTTCAGCAGACCTTGGCCGTTTCACTTTGTGATCTGAATACGTGTCAACAGAAGCTCCGAGATTGCTTGATGTACTCTAAACTTAGTATGGTTATCGTCAATACCGACAGCTATACTCACGAGGTTTCGTCGTCGGAAACCTGATCTGCAGGTCGCTTTCTCGAGTCAACTGTAAGTGAGTCGTCCATCGCGACCCGTGCGGTGTCCTTATCCGTCCTCCAGGTTCAAAACTCCGAAGACCCAACCGGTAGCCAGCTGCTACACACCGTGCGCCTTACTTGGCAATCTTGCGCTTTTCGTGTCAGGTTGTTCTGCTTGGCCGTTTGCGCGGTCTTTCGAATTATCCACTAGCCCAGAGCCTGGTGCTCCCTTTCGCAGTGTCGCAAAGCCGTCCCAGACGACCCACTCTCTTGAACAAACAAAAAGTAATCTTTCGTCGCAGATATACCGCCACGACAACTTTGCCCGGCGCCCGCTTCAACCGGTCAACCACCAACCACGTCTCCAAGGTCACGTGTCGGCTTCAAGATCTGGGATTTCAGATTTTGGGTTTTCGACTTTCGAACAACTATCGGACGAGGTAGTGTTTTGGTTCTCTCGGAAGGTACTGTATGTAGGTCAAATTCTGAAGACAAGGCCCCGCAATCGCTTTAAGAGGGAAACGAGCGTCAAATGACAAAGTCGCCAGTTTGGATTCACCCAATCGGGATGTTTTTGTGACTTACGTCCCAGCCCTGACACTTTCAAAGTTTTGTGAATCAACTTGGCGGACAGTACAGCGGAACTGGTTGAGGAAGTACTGGAGCCAGTTCAGGAGCGAACTACGCGGAGGGACCGCTTATATTTCCGCAAGGAGCAATTAAATCTACTCAGGAAGTTGAGACACGATTTTATATTTACGATATAGCAAAAGCCGCATGATGCTTCAGTAGTGGCGATAGATAATCAGTTGGACATTTGCAAATCCGGTGAGAGGAATAACCCACTTTGGTGTTTTGAGACAAAGACCTACGTTCATTCGCAAGATTTATCAACAACTCATCTTCTCTCGATTCGCATTACGCCGGACTTCTATAATGTTGAGGCTGAATGTTTGCCCTTCACCATACGATAAAGAAGACACAGAATGACATTTTGCGCGTTGCATCAATATCATATGTGAAAGTACAGACAACCCTGGTGGTGCTTTACACCATACCGGAGCACAATCCCGACTGTTCTGCTCTTTGCCACAATACTTGCAATCCGACTGGTTCTAGTAGATTCTACCAGTGGACCGAAACTCACCTGTGGAGTAAAGCGCCAACGGGATGAATCACATAGTAGCACGACGTTTTGCTCACAAGGCTGTGGTTTGGCGGACGTGGGTTTACAGGGAACTCTGAACCCGTTCGTCAGAAGAGCACGGGGTACAGGATATGTGATTTGGTTTCCAAACAGCAAGCTGAGTCTGCAAGCGGACTTCGAACGCCAACATATTGTAGATTATATCCTGCAAGATGCACGGACCTTTCCAAATAAAATGCGGCTTTTGAACATTCGCGGGAGCAGGCGAAGCATCTTGTAATGTGTAAATATTGGGTTTTGGGCTTTATACAAATGCCGCGTGGCAGAGGACCGTATGCTTTCTAAAACTATAACGTGGCGCAAATCGCTTCTACTTGAGCAATGATATCTGCCTTTTTCTTCAATGGCTTCTCCTTGTGGTCTTTTACAAAAGCACTTAATTGGGCGACAGTCAGGGAAGTCAGCTTCATAAATAACAGAGAAAATATGTCAGTTACGGTTGCCGCCAGCAAGGACTACGCGCGCGGACGAACCTTTCCATCTCTGTACTTCTCCAAGATATCCGATTGACCGACAGCGGCAGCGTTACTCCTCTTATTGCTACTGTCCGCTCCCGCCGCTCGCTTGCGCTTAGGTGGCTCGATCACTTCCACCATACCGGCAACAGCATTCTCCAAAAGGCGCTGTATTTTTGACCCAGCGAGCCTGTGAATACCCTCCACTGGCGGTAGGGTAGTATCTACAATAATATAAGAAGACAAATTTCCATTAACCGTGGCATATCGCTTACCATGCAGTTCTTCGGGAAAGTCCTTTTGTAAGGCAATCGCTTGCAGATTGTTGTAACATTTTTGTAATACTAGACAGCATATATTAGTACTGCTTTCTGGTTAACGGCAAAAGCAATTCCTACCAGGATTTTCATAATCTGACGCGTCCTACGAGGTTCAAAAGTTAGAGGTTGGTAAAACCTTCAAAATGGATATACGTTACGTAGTTTCGTATCGGTATAGCTTCAATGATTTCTTTCATGCTGTTGACAGATTCCACTCCTACCGTCTCCAAATCGAGTACAGCATTATGTTTGGGCACGGAGCGGATGTCATCAGAGTACGGCATATACACCAAGTCAAATCCACAAGGGACTTCATCTCCATTGGAATCGATGCCACTTTTCTGGAAAAATACCGTATTTAAGATCCGAACGCTGCATGTACAATAGTTGAACTTACTTGAGGAAACAGTGCGACTAAGCGAGGTGCTGCGTTTTTGCGCGGAATAAAGCGGCAGAGTGCCACCTTTTTCCGAAGGTCTAATCGGTGTAGAAAGTGAATAAACACCGAACTGCTACCAGTAAATTCCTAGATTCAAGTCATTAGATGAGCCGGAGATATTGTTCCTGAGTGCATTACACTCTCATCAGGATAAATGAATGCCCCATGCTTGAGGTTGTAGTGCGGTTTGATAAGCGATTGATCTTTGAATCCCAGAAGTACGAGTCCTACAAACAAGTGGGTAATTAGCGCCTTGTCAAAAAAACAGCGTGTCCTAGATTCCACCTGGGTCGCGGAAGTATTTTATCTCCTGAACTTCCTCCTTCGAAAATACAATCTAAGAAATAGGGACAGCTTGAGTGATGGAATACAGCAAGGGTCTCAATTGCGTCAAACCTTTTCGCCACCATAGGTCCAATACGATTTCATCTCTGTTGGCATAAGGAATTGTGCGGACGCCTGAAGTAGATACACCCGATTGGAAAATCTCAATATAAATACTGCCAAATCACAAAACGTACCGAGCACATCCAGCTAGTTCCAGCTTTCACCTCCGCATTACTCCGACTGTCCAAGTACGTATGGTTTGATTTCTTTTGCTCCAACACCAGATTGTACCTAGCCATGAAATCAGAAAAACATTTCCACAATTCACACCAAGAGCTAAGCTTACCCTCGCACACCAATTACAAGACTATCATGTAATTGAAGGGGTACGCGAAACGCAGTTCTTTTCTTGACTTCTCGTCGCAGAATTTTCCTTTGCATCTCTTCGTATTTCCGGGAAGCGGATGCTGGACGTTCCCCACTTTCCGCTTCAGCTCCAACGATGGCGGGTAGATCCTAAAAGATAGTCAGACCATAGTAACATCCAATTCACAAGCTGTTAACCGACCCTGAAAAATTTCTCAAAGTCGAATATGGCAGATGATGTCTCCACCGGAAACAGATCGATTAAAATGCCCAAATCTTGCAAGTCCTTCACAACATTAGTTTGCTTGCCACAGTAAAGTTTTTCCCTGCCCTTACCTGCGCCCGGACTTTGGCATTGCGCTGAAATGCCAAATTGTTGGAGTGAGGATTATCGTTGTGGGTAATGAGGAATATTCTTTTAGAGCTGAATTTTTGCCCTCTATCATCAAGGCATTAAGAACAATTTCTGGCAAACTGCAGTTCTGCTCAACCCGTACTTTGCAGAGAACAGATTTGAGCATGTCCATAGGACCTCAGCAAGGGAATAATCGTCGGAGCGTCCTAGAGTGGTCGCAGCCCAGTCGCTATCTGGTCTCAAACGCTTAGCTATGCGACAAAGAGACCATAGATCGTCGCCCTAACCGTTCTCCAACTTCTCCAGCTCCAGAATTCGCTCAGCGTCCGGAGAATCAAGATCGTACTTGACATAAATATGCTTGAACTCTTGGTCGTTCTTGCTTTCCCTCTAAATTTCGTGAGAGTTATGGCTTGCCCTCTCGAGAATAGAACCGTCAGTACGATAACGAACCGTTCCAAAAAATACAAGTCCCATAAGATCGGACTCGCTCTGAATGATTTTGTTTTGCAGAAAACGAGCAGTACAGCGAAGTGCGCCGTTAAAGTGTGTCATTCCACTTTCATCCGCTGAGTGCATTGGTAAAGTCGCCTTTAACAATACTGTTAGTTTGAGGAAGTTACAGTAAACTCTTTTTACATTACATCTATCACAAATATGACATTATCTTTCTCTGAGAACCCTCGCTGGCGATAAAGTAGTGTCAGGAGATCTTACTTATAGTACACCATATAAATTAATACCTCTTCGGAGAACTCCTGTTCTGCTTCATCCAAGTCCTCATCGTCGTAGGAGTAACTGCTTATAGAGTGTGACATTCTAGAGTGCGATCTTCGGGATTTTCTTAAGGCAACTCAAATCCGGATGAGTTTTGTCTTGACTCTTCAGTGACAGCATTTAATATATTCCAAATTGGTCTAAATGATTTCAGCCAAGAGTCCAAGTTCCCACGGGCCCCACGGGCCCACCCGGCTTGAGTGCCCTTCTGTATGGGAATCTCTTCATAAAAGGTCGACAGAGTTCGCTGGGAACATGTAAATGGTCCCCTCATCCAAAATTATCCCAATTTCTATCTCCCGGAGCAGCAGTTTTCATGCCCCATACAATTAATGAAAACGTTAGACGCTGCGTAAACCAGATCGCTCTTGAAACGCCTTATAAAATGCCAGCATTTCTGCGCCAATCTGCGGTTGAACCGTGCTTCGTGCATGTTCAAAATGTTGCATCGCAACCTGCTACAGGATTAGCGCACTGCCTGCACGGAGCAAATCAACAATGCAAACCTTTGGGTTGTCAAAGCACTCCTCCATAGCCTTGAAGGCTGCTTCGTTACAAAATGACACACATTCCGCTCCAGAAAATCCGTCCGACTGTAGGGAAGAATGATTAGATTCTGATGTACGTTCTTATCATCAAGATGACGGACCCAATCGACCAACTGTGCCAGATTAATGTTCTCTGCACATGCCATGACTTTGAGCCGCATCTCCAGTATTTGCAATCTGGATGCTGCATCTGGAGGAGCTATGTAGAGGATGCGATCAATTCGTCCAGGTCTCAGAAGGGCGCTGTCCTGCAGAGTGTGTTGTTAGGGTATTGTCTCTAAAGAATGGCATTACAATACAAACCAAAATGTCTGGCCTATTAGTTGCTGCAACAATGGTGACATTTGTCAACTGTTCTATGCCGTCCATCTCCGCTAGTAGCTGTGACAACACCCGGTCACCGACCGAAGCGTCCCCAGAACCCCGCCGTACAGCTATTGCATCAATCTCATCCTATGGTTTATCTGTGAGAAGTATGTCGTACGCCCAACTCTCATGCAATAGCTCACAAAGAAAATAATGGAAGGAGATGCTGCTCGAGCTCGTCGAAAAATTTCCTTCACTGCCCTTTCTGATTCGCCGACCCATTTGCTGAAAAGCTTTTCAATAGGGAATTCGTAAGTGACAAATCAATGACTGATCGAAACAAGGTACATACCTCCGGGCCTTTCACCGCCATAAAGTTGAGCCCAGACTCAGTCGCCATTGCTTTAGCCATCAATGTCTTACTGCACCCTGGCGGGCCGTATAGCAAGATTCCCTTTGGCGGCCGAATCCCGAAACGCTCAAATGCTTCGGGGTGCTACATAAAGGCAATTAGAAACCAAAGAAAAGACATCTTCGTCCGATGGTAAAACCTTTAGCGGCCATTCTATAGCTTCCTTCAGTTTCTGTTTCACATCGGCTTGCCCCCCAATATCAGACCACCGAACTTTGGGAACCTCGAGTAGAATCTATAAATAATGGTTTAACTTCATCGTCTTCAAGATGCTAATCAAGAACTAGGCATACCTCACGCATGGCGCTAGGTCTAATGCCTAATTGACTTTTCAGCATATCCTCCATGGTGATCATGATTGAGGACTCTGGAGCATAAACTATTACACCTTGTTCGATCCATCTGATATTTACAGGAAAAACAAACCTTGCTCACTGGTCTGTCGGCAACGCTGAATAGTATTCAGCCCGGCTTCTCGACAAAGTGCAGCCAAGTCCGCGCCCACAAAGCCGTGTGTCGACGATGCCAGTTGCAAAAGCTGTGCATCGCTCAAAGAATTCGGAACATCTTGTAAAAGAATCTTCAAGATGTCGAGTCGAGCAGACGGGGTCGGAACACCTGCATGTACCATTTACTCGACTGAAAGAGATACCAACACCTAAGTTTCACTTACCAATCAACACTTCACGGTCAAACCTTCCGGGACGGCGTAACGCAGCATCGATCGAGTTGGGGCGATTAGTTGCACCAATAACAAAAATGCTTGCGGAATCGTGGGATCCATCCTCGCTCAGCCCGTCCATTAACGTCAGGAAAGTAGCAACGATACGATTTTCCAATTCTGTCGCAGACGTTCGTGTAGAGCACAATGCGTCCAATTCATCTACAAAAATAATGCATGGGGCATTGTCGCGCGCTCGTTGAAACAGGTCTCGCAGCTAGTTGGAGACTTTTAGTAAGTAAGCGTTCCATTCTTTTGGTAGGGAAGAGCATTGCATTAAAGACCTTGGTTTCAGTTTCTCCTACGAACTTGCTAATGATTTCCGGGCCATTGATAGTCAGCACAGGAACGCGCATTGCACTTGCTATTGTCCGTGTGATCATGGTTTTGCCCGTCCCCGGCGGACCATGAAGGAGTAACCCTCGGGATGGCCGGACGCCAAAGTGCTTCAAGTCGTTGCCATTAACAAGCGATGCCTCTGCCAAGCGACGTATCAATTCCATTTCCGATTGTAATCCCCCTATTGCGAGTTGTGATGCCACAGGTTCTACTGATTGAGTAATTTTCTGGGTCGTCAACGTGGTAAGCATCCTTTATGATTTCGTTCTTTCGTATAGAGGGTCTCACCCTCTCGCTTGGCCCAGTTTTGACTATCGTGCGGCGCGACACTCGAAAAACCTTTGTCGATTCGTCGGGACCGTAAGCGGTAATCTGTTCGACGCGCAACACTCGTCTCCGGCCCCTCAAGTTCACCGTCACTGCAAGTCCTTTGGTGATAATTCCCAGCTCGACTAGTGCCAACAAGCAATAAACATCATTAATCACGGGCACCTTCAATCAGGAATGGAAAGCCACCCTGTACCTAATTGTTCCGTAGCATGTAAAATATCGCTCTCATCAAGTTGTCGAACAGAGGACCCATCGTTGGCCAGCACCACCTGCCCAGCTTCCGAGATCGCTCCCCCAAATCTATCGAGCTGTACTTTTGCTCCTACTCGTAGCTCCAGAGACCAAAGTCGATCCGGGTGAACGTGTAATGCTAATCTTTTTGTATTGGTAACCGTTCCATTTCCATCACCCAGAACAATAACACATATGCATCAATGTATACCTCCAGCGGGGACATTCCTTGATATTTTCAATCTTCCCACGATCTGGAGAGAAGAACTATAAACAAATACGCTCTCTGGGATCTAAACAAACTGACACCTGCCCAGGGCCGCACCTTTGGTATTATAGACGTAGATTTCGACTCTTCTGCGACTGGACACAGGGTCATGATATCTCCCACCCTCCACCCATTCTTGACCAGATCCTCGCCAAAGGAATTCAAAATGATTTGGTTACAGGCAGCGTCCGTGCTGCTCTGCACAATGTAGGCAGACTGTTTAAATTCTGTCTTGTCGTTGCGTCTCCTTGCCGAGGAAGGGCTTTTCGGGCTTTTCCTGGGTGAGTTCACTTTGGCGTCCCCGAGGTGATCCGTCATAGCCCACGCAGAACAACCTGTCCAAGTTGCCAAACTCTTGCTGGCTCGGCTTTGTGGCAATTTCACAATTTCACAAATCCGAATTGCAGCAACGACGCATTGCACGTGAGGGTCGGAATTTGAAGCGATTCCTTTTGAGTATTGTGCCAAAACCCTTTTCAAGTTTACATCTCCAAACAACACTGGCCGACTCCCAAACATGGCGGCATTCTCTACCGACTCCAGCGACATAATGCTGCGGCAGATCGAAAGTGCCCCGGCCAATGTCAGCATGACAAGCCAACACCCCATATTTGACATCAACCCAGTGATAGACCTAATCAATGTCCACAAGTTCAAGAAGGTTTGATTTGGACATGATTCCTTCCTCTCTGTGCCTACTGACCATGATTCATTATACCAGGTTGCGTTGCAATTTGCTGATGAACATTTGCCGAGTTCGGTGAACTTGGCGAGAGACGTACAAGACCAAACTTCATCTGAGGTGTTTGTGCTGGGCGATACGACATTTGGGAGGTTTGTCAAGAAACACCCCTCGTCATTTCATTACATTCAGCTAATGTTACGAAAATTCCAGCTGCTGCGCGGATGAGGTTGCTGCCGAGCATGGTTTGGCTGACGTGGTAGTCCATTTTGGCCGTGCATGCCTGAGTCCGTATGTTTTCCCCATCATTCTTTGGCTCTTGTAACAGCAAATAACGAAATTCCCAACAGAACGACCCGTTTACCTGTGATATACTGCTTCCCTCTCCTCCCCATCGACGTGCCGGCGTGCATACAAAAGTTTACCTCCCTCTACAAATCCACATCGGACCAAACAGTTCATCTCAAATTCGATGTCTCATACGTGCAATGTGCAGGTACTCAACCTTTTCCAGACCATGATATGACATCTGTACTTACACTATGTTATCAAGATGAACTCGTCAAGACCCTTACATCCCTCTCATACAACGTCACACATCACCCAATCCCCAGCATATGTTTTCCCGTAGGCGACACTGTATCACCTGGTGATGCAGTAGATAGCAGTGGTAATAGCGACCCATCGATACCACCCGCCGAGTCTCCAGCAGCCACGGGGGATCACAGAATTTTTTACGTGGGCGGTGAAAGCCTAACTCTCACTAATCTAGTTCTGACGCACAGTTCGTCCGCTGTAAGTGTCTCAAGTATCGTCTCTGTGGTCCATGATCTCACTTATTTGATGCACAGATCCACGCGTTTGACCCAGCCACCAACGAAATCATTGAAGCGTCTGGATCATGCAACAAGCTTTTAATGCGACGATACTTTATGGTCCAAAAAGCGCGTGATGCCGATGTGGTCGGAATCGTAGTCGGAACTCTAGGAGTTGGTAAGCTTGAACCCCCCTCTCTCCTCCTTCCCCAACCGGTTCCTAATTCCACAAAAACATAGCATCCTACCTGCACATCATCAACTCCCTTAAAAAACTCATCCAGCTCGCGGGAAAAAAACCCTACCTCCTAGCCGTTGGCAAACCCAATCCGGCCAAACTCGGCAATTTTCTCGAAATCGATGTATTTTGCCTGATTGCGTGTCCCGAAAACTCGATTTTGGATAGTAAAGAATACCTTCGCCCGATTGTCACGCCGTTTGAATTGGAGATGGCGCTACGGAAGACGCAGGAGTGGACTGGGGCTTATGAGACGAGTTTTGGGGTGCTTGCGCCCCGGTTGCGTGAGGCTGTTGAAGGGGGTGGGATGGATGATGAGACTAGTGACGAGGATAATGATACGCCATACTTTTCGTTGGCGACGGGAGAATTCAAGCAGCGGGCAACAAGACGTCGTGGTCCCACTCAACCTACGCCCGATTCATCAACCAATGATTCACAGCTGACACTCCGTACGCCAGCCGGAGAAGTGTCAACGACATCAGCAACAAGCCACGCGGCCAGTTTTCTCCAATCCCGGATATTCCGTGGTCTGGACCCCGCACTCGAGAATTCGAGCGTTAAAGCGGCCGTTCAGGGACGTACGGGGATCGCTAAAGGGTATGCAGGAGAAGACGCTGCATGAACATACCCCTCCACTTGTCATTTTCTCCCTTTAATTTATGTATTTACAAGATTAGCCGTAGTCATTTTTTGGATGGATGGGAGGAGGGGGGTATCTAAATTCTAAATTATGACATAGAGTACAATAGACACACACAAAACGTCCGAAAAATGCCCAAGTTACAGAAAGATAAAATAAAAATCACGATGGTGCCTGTGGTGAACTAATCAATGGCGGTAATTTCGATGATGCCAAGTTGGCCAATGACCGTGACGGGGATTTCATCTAGTGAAAATCGGGTGTGAGAGAAGAAAAGGTTGTAGGCGGGGTTTGTTTAATGTAGGACTGTTACCTTATTTAACCCAAGAGTAGGCTGCATAAGTCCCACCATGGGAGTCTTATTAAATATTTTGTTGAACGATGTCTCCCGATTATTCATTTCGAGTTTATAGTACTGAAGTTCCTCCTACAAATCATTCCTTTAACATAACATATGGAGGGAGATGTAAAAAGGGGGCGTACCATGAGAGCAGTAATGATATCCTTCCCCCGCCCCAAATCTTTTTCCAAATCGGCGATGCGCTGGGTATCCATTTCGCGGGGTTCGCGGTTAAGGTATTTCTGGTCGGCTTCCTGCAACCTATCCCAAAAACAAAACAAAAAAAATTAAAATCTCTTTCTGCTCAGGAGAATGTATATACAAGGAAACCCCGTACGCGTTTTTCTGGTTCTGGATTTGCCGTTTGAGAAATGCCTGGGCCTGTTCGAATTCTTTGATCATGGTCTGGACTTCAGACAAATGGGACTCGTTGAGTCGGGTAATGGCTGCTGCTTGGGTTTTTAGGTGCTCGGCGTGGGCGGCCGCAACGGCCCGGGTGGATTCTTCTCTATGGTTTATATAAATATGAGAATTTTTTTTATTGAAGGTAGGAGGGATGTGGGGGTGTACCGTTGGAGATGGAGGGTTTGGTCTTTTTCCCGAATGGTGGATTCGAGAGTTGAGACTGTGGATGTGAGCGTTGCAATCGTGATTCGGAGTTGTGATTCCCGGTCCTGTTCAAACAAATCGTTTTCAATAAATTTAAAAAAAAACCATCCTCTTTCCACAACGCAAAAAAACAAACAAACAAACCTTGGCTTCCTCAATAACCCCCTCCAACCGCTCAATCTCCTCTTCCTTCAGCCTAATTCCTTCAGCATGGGCATCCCGGTCCCGCCGTAAAACCTCCGCATGTTCCAATTCCAATTTTTCAATCTGGTCACTGGCTTGTGTCGTCAAGTCAAGCCGTTGTTGGGCCAGGGTCCGTTCATGTTCTGTTTCGAGACGGTGGAGTTCAGCCAGCCGCATAGATTCCGCTTCCTATTTCATCATCATCATCAAAAAAAAACTTCCCACACTCCCAAGAAATAAACATTACCTTTTTGGCAGCAATATTGGTCAGCGTATGAAACGTCCGTAACTCATCGACCTGTTTCCGATGTGCAGCTTCCAGGTCTTCCTTTTCGGCTTGGAGTCGTTTTTCCAATTGGGCCAATGCAATCGTGGACGCGACTTTGAGTTGCGTATCCCTCGCCTGGGCTTCTGCGTCCCATTTGGTTTGTGCGTCAAGGAGAGTCTGGGCGTGTGTTTCGGAGAGGGTCTCGACGTTTTCGCGGTGTTTCTATTGTGTGAAAAATAGTTGACATTAAAAAAAAGAGGGGGGTCGGTAAAGATGTTTTTTTTTGTTACTTTTTCCAAATCCCTGATGTGTTTCTGCAGCAACGCTTTATCTTTTTCCAGTGACGTTGCAGTCCCTTCAGCGTTCGAGACGGCCCGCTGCATTTTCTGTATCTCTTTTTGTTGGGTAATTCTTATTGCTTGGATCTGGTCGTCGTATTGGCGTTCCCGTTGGGTCATTGTCGTCTGCAAGAATCATGAGTGTGGGAATTGTGCGAAAAATGTGACGGAGAGACGGGTACCTGTAAATCTTGAGTATAATTTGATTCTAATGTATCCCGTAACCTCTGCAACTCGATTTTGGATTCGTGGTCCCTATCCAAAAAAAATCAATCATCCCAGTCACAATAATGAATAAGACAATCATACTTACAAATGCTCAGAAATCTCCACCCGCTCCTTCTCAAACCGATCCGCCATTTCCTTACGAATCGATTCATCAATATGCACCATTTTCTGGAACAAGTCGGCCTTATCGATTTCCAGGCTGGTGATTTTTTCCAGGTTGTGCTATTTCACTGTTTAGTTGGACTGCGAAAAAGGTTGAAAGAGGGAAAGAGGTAACTGACCTGGATGGTTAACAAGTGTTTATTAATATCCATCATGCGTTCGTCAAGTGTAGCCTGCGTGGCACTTAATTGGGCCTCTAGGTCGGATTTCTCGGATTCCAGTCGTGAAATCGTACCCCTCAGTCCCGCTTCAACTTCCTCGGCCGCTTTACGTGCTTCCTCAATTCGGAGTGTGGCAGCCATATCCGCGTTCCTTGCCGACGTCATCAAAGCTGTGATTTCCGCGGCTTTTTCGGCCATGGCCTGCTCGTACTTTTGGGTGGATTGGTCGATTTGTGTTTGGAGTTGGAGAGAATACTGGGATTGGAGGGTGGCGTGTTGGGAGGATAAAGAGTCGGAGAGCAGCTTTTCCTGGGCGAGGCGCTGAGATTCCATTTCTTGGATACATGTTTCTTTTGCAGCAACTTTTCCCAAACATTAGTACCACACACAATCAGAAAACTCGTGTGAGAAAAAAAATACTAACCTTCATCCAAATACTTTCTCTCACACTCGCCCTTTTCAGCGCGTATCAGGACTACATCATCTTTCAACGACTCGACCTGTTCAATATATCCGTCCCGGTCCCGTTTCAGCAGTTCAATTTCATCTTCCAAGGCCAGTATCCTGTCCTGGAGTTGGGCATAGGCGGTCTTGGCGTCGGCTAATTTGCGGTCTTTAAAATCGATGGCGGATTGGAGGTCCGTGGTGTGGGAATCCGAGAGGGCCAGTTTGGATGTTAGGTCCTTGATTGTCTAGAGAAGGTGGGAGAGTTGAGGATACTTGTTTTGGGGGAGGAATAAGGCAGGAAAGATGACCTTATCTAATGCGTCGGATTTGGCGACCTGGTCATCGATTTTGACTTTGGTTGATCGGTACTGAAGCGTCAATTGAGCCATTTCGGCTTCGAGTTCCAATACCCGGTCACTTTTCCTGCATTTTCAACAAAGCCATCAGAACACACACCTGTCATAACCTCAGTCACAAAAGAAAAATCACCCTTACCGTTGTAACTTATCCGTAGCCTCAGCCAAAGCCGATTGTTTCGATGCCAAGTCCTGGTGTTCCTGGGCGTGTTCGGCTGTCAGTCGTTTCTCCAGAGACTCAATCTGCATCCGACTCTCTTTGACTTGATCTTCCAAGGCCTGCTTGAGTTGCCTGATTTCCTGTTGCTGGAACTCGACTTCATCCTGTTGCCGGGACTTGACCGTACTAACAGTATGACTAATCCGTTCTTCCAATTTCGCCTTTTCGTCCGTCAAGCCATTGATTTTTTTCGTCAAGTCTGTCCTCAACTCTTCCATTTCGGCCACAGCTTTGGCTTTCACGTCGGTGAGTTCTTGGGTATGCAGGTCGGCCAAGTCCCGCTGGCGCCGGTCAAAGGAGGACTGGAGGTCGGCGGATTCAGAGGATTGGGAGGATGAGAGTTGGAGGGAGAGGGACTCGAGGGTTTTGGCGTGGTGAGTTGCGGCGTCTTCCTTCTCTTTTTCGGAAGTGAGGAGTTGTTGTTCTAGGGATGTGATTCTGCTTGTAGCGGCTGTAAGAGCTTCATCTTGACTAGCGATCTTGGATTCCTGAGCCGAGATTTTTTCCAAGTAGGACTGTTTTTTTTCCCCGTCATAGAGCATCAGGTTCTGCAAGCAGTCTGGGATCCCAAAATGGATAGTTATACCTGAATGACCTCCTCATGAGCCCGTAATTTGAGTTGTCCATCCTCCATCTGATCCCTTGTCTTTTTAATCCTCGCCCGTGCATCTCCCAGAACCTAAATCCACCATCAACTACCACCCCCACTTTAAAAAAAAAAACCAAACCGCACCTCTGATATTTCATCCTCATAAGCCTCAGCCAAACTCTGGACCTCCGTCGCATGGTCTTCATTCTTGGTGTTGAGGTAATAAATGACTTTGGTCAATTGGGCAATCTTTTTCGAGAGTTTGTAGATGAGGTCATTTGATTCCTTATTAATTAATGAGGAGGAACTGCTGGAATGGCTATGGAGGTTGTCGCTGTGGGAGCCTCGGGTCGATGATGTTTTTGACATGCTTGCGAAATGCAATGCCCCCGGTTTTGACCAAAATTTCAAGTCAAAGGTCGGAGAATGGCTGACTAAGTCGACACGTGTTTCATTTGTGCTAGAAAAGGGGATATTATCCCGTACTTTCTTTCCCACGCTCTGTGGGTGGAGTCTTTGGGGGCCTCATCATTCCACCTCTCACCACCTATCGCCCATGACACATCCATTCATCCACTTCCGCAACTACACGAGACTGTAGATGCATATAGCTCCTCGCCCTCGCTACACTTTGGCCTCGGGGTATTGTTGGCACCCTCTGTGAACCCCGTATTGATTTTTCTCTCTGCAAAATCGTGTTCCTCGCCCTTGGCAAGGGATTGGTCAGTAATCTTTTCCCTCGCTCCCGCTCGCAAAATCATCGATATTATTTACTCGAGTACGAGTATTAGTATCAGATCTGAGAACGCGATGGGATTCCGTAAATATCCCCCCAAACTCTTCCATCCGTACTACTACGACTCGATCGAATCACCAAAAAAAATCATTTCTTTCGGTGCCCTCCGGTCCGGCAAAGAAGAATCGATTATTCCAGTTGTAACACGGAACAGAATTAGGACTTAAGAATCAAAAACACATTTATCATATCTGGTTCAGATACAAGATGGAATGCATTCCCGATTCCGTCCAAGATGAATGAATGGCAAGTGGAGTCGCCGATGACTTTGTTCGCTTTACACGCATGGGCGTTGGGGCCAATCACAGAATTTAGGCGGCTGGTTCTGTCACATGACAAAGTCGTTGAAACGTCTTTGTGGCGTCAACTCTGTGTAACAAAGCCGTCTTCCATATTTTTACCATTGCATCCCAGCAACTTCAACTTCCACTCCGGACTACTGTACTTCACAACAAAACTCACTACTACGACTTTGTTCGCAACAATGTCTTGCAATCACGTCCAGCGACCCGCGGCGGCCCGAGCCATGGGCCCAGCCCAATTAGCCCGAACGAGCGCACGGTATATGGACGTCTTATTCGCAACAGCGTCAACGGGTCACCCTCTGTCGGTTGCCGTGGCCGACATTCTGGCATCCGGGAAACGCCCTCTCTATAACGAGACGATGGCAGAGGTATTACTGACCCATCAACGATTCATATATACTCCCGAAGCAAAGATGTTTTTCCTGGAGATGAGCGTGGATGCATTCCTTAACCACGATTTCCCTGGTTCGCGGACGTTTTATTCGATGTATATTGTGTTGGACGAAGCCCTGCGCTGCGAATCCTTGGAGCATTTCTTGCAGGGTTGTCTTGACGTCGTGACAACCGCCCATCCTCATGCTTCAAAAATGATTACACCATGGGGCACATCCTGTATTGTTTGGCCGGCCGGCACGTCGGAGGAGGATGTCCAGCAACCCCAATACAATATGCTGGAGCGCTTATCCAAGTCTACCTCGACGAAGACGATTTACTGCAAGCGATGCTATCCAACCCATTGATTACATGCCACTGCCTCGACGTCGAGAACCCTATTTCAGCACGATACAATGAACGCAATCTGGCCGACAAACTCTTCCCAGTGGATCTCTGTAAGAAATCACGAGCGTACAAGACGGATTGCGCCAAGTGCAATACCGAGCAGCCACCGACCGGCCCAAAATTCCCAATGTGTTCAAAGTGCCGCCGCGTGCGCTATTGCTCGAGGGATTGTCAGAAGGCGGATTGGGGTAGCCACAAGACGACCTGTGGACGCAAGCGCAGTTCGTGGTGGGGTAAGGCCCCAAAGCGAGACTCTTAAGAGCAGTTTTTGACCGAAACTACGTACTATTATCTCTCTCTCTCTCGCTCTCTCAATCCAATCTATCTAAGCATTTGTCTTGTGGTGGTTGTCTGAACATTTCTGTTCTCTCCCGTCTCGTTTCTCCCTTTTTTCTGTATTTATATGTCCCTGTCAAAAGTTGCTCAAAACGTCCCGAACGAAACTAGCCATCTATCGTCTCTCTCCGAGTCTTTCAGGGGACTGTCCTCTCACATCATATATGCTCACTTTCTAGCTCTGTTTGAATCCGGCAAACGAGTACGCACCACGCATTTTACATCTGATAGACTGTCTTGTCCCATTCATTTGTCGTGGGACCGGCGGTTCCAGTTCTATACCCCGCAAACTATCTATTGCACGCTAATTCTGAAGAAGGTTGCAATCTATATAATATTTAATTCGCTCTACCCCTCTCTCTCTAATTTCTCTCTCTATCTTGGGGCTTGATTAGCCAAACAATCTGAACCGAACTCGATCTTTCTTTTTTTCTACCTATACACCTCTCTTTACCTGGTCCAAGTATAGCTTGGGCAATATCTTCTCCCATCTTCTTTCTCCTTCCTAAATTTACATTTAAATATCTCGCTATATATCTATCTATCTTTCTCTATCTGTTTTCTGTTTCCTACTTATGCACGTTGCAACTCTTTATTGTATCCCTACCTATGATGAAAAACTCACATCTTTCAAAAACCCCTTGCCATAGGTCGTGGCCTGACCGTACCGTTCCCTCCGACCGGTGCATAAAATGCGCGAATTTACACTTTACCTATCACTCTGGACCTCTACGTCTCTTCCTATCCCGCCGTGCCCATATCTTGACATGGTTCTTGCTTACTTTCCATATCGTGCTGGATTGGCTTACTTGTAACATTTGGCCGCCCTGTCCCACCCAGGGTATCCTATACACATTTATTGTTTTCCTGCCAAAATAGCTGTTACTTTCTGCTCTGCTACATATTTTACACGCGGCCTTTTACCATTTACCATATATATTCCCCGCAGGCGCCACGGGGCTCTTGTTTCATTTATGCTGGAAAAGGGGGATATTATCCCAGACTTTCTTTCCCACGCTTCCTGACTTTGTCAGTTTCTGTTACCGCTCGAAACTCCCGACCTCTGGGCCCAGTAAAAACAAGAATGACTTGTGCATGCCCTATATGTATATATCCTCTTTCTGTTAGTATATACTTTTTACTTTTTCTCTCTTTCCTTCCCTTCATCCTGTCCCTTCCCCTCATCCCATCCCTCAAAACCAATCGAGTCAGTGAGTAAACGCATGCTCCTCCCCCTCGCTTACGCTCGGCGGTCGTCGTATTGTTGCACGTTCATGTGAACCCCGTATTGAATTTTCTCTCTGCAAAATCGTTCAGCGCCCCATCCATTTTTCCTTTCGGAAAAAAATGTCTGGGCCCAAGAAATGCCTCGCTTCGCTTCGCACTCGATTTTGCTTTTGCAAAATCATCCGAGATGGAAAGAAAAAACGTATAAGCAGTAGCTTAAGTTATCGTCAGGAAAGAAATAAAATGATTTGTTTGGCAGCCATGTCAGAAGTAAAATGGACGGTTCAATATATACTTGTGGTGGTGCCGTAAGAAAATAAAAAATAGAGATTGGCAAGAATTCATCAGTAGTTGGGTGCAATAGATAGTTTTGCTGGGTAAAAGAAATCGACAAATGGGAGAAGAGATGTTGAATGTGCACTCCGTTTATCGGATTCAAATAGAGCTAGAAAGTGAGAGAGGACAGGTCCCTGAAACGACTCTGAGAGAGAGACGATAGATGGCACGTTTGACAGGGAATACAGAAAAAAAAGGAGAAAACGAGACGGGAGAGAACAGACCATACAAGACACATGGTTAGAAGCGATTGGATAGGGAGATCATTGTACGTATAGTTGGATATACGAGCGTTTTATAGAGTCTCGCTTCTTGCGGCCTTACCCCCAGCCTTACCCCACCACGAACTGCGCTCACGCTCACAGGTCGTCTTATGGCGCCCCCAATCCGCCTTTGGACACTCTCTTGAGCAATAGCGCACGCGGCGGCACGTTGAACACATGGGAAACTTTGGGCCCGTCCTTGTTGCCTGCTCGGCACCGCACCTGGCGCAGTCGAGCAAGTACGGGTGTGATTTTTTACAGAGGGGAACAGGGAACAGGTCGTCGCGGGCATTGCGGTCTTTGTACCGCGCTGAAGTAGGGTTTTCGACGTCGAGGCAGTGGCAAGTGATGAATGGATTGGCCAGTAGAGTTTGGAGTAAATCGTCTTCGTCGAGGGTGGACTTGGACAAGCGCTCCAGCATATTGCATTGCGGTTTGGCATGATCCAGCCTCGACGTGCCTACAGGCCGGATCATGTACGGCGTTCCCCATGGCGTCACCATGTTGGAAGCATGGGGTGTGGCAGGTGTCACGACGTCAAGCGAAGCCGGGAAGAATGCCTCAAGGGATGGGCACCGCAACGCTTCATCCAAAAGAAGAAACATGGAGTAAAACGTCCGCGAACCCGGAAAATCGTGGTTGAGGAATGCATCCACGCTCATCTCCAAGAAAAAGAGTTTTGCTTCGACAGTATAGATGAATCGGTGATGGGACAGTAAACCCTCTGCCAACGCCTTGGTATACAGAGGGCGAGTCGCGGGTGCCAGGATGGATCCCAGGGCCATCGCGAGAGTACTATGTCCAGTTGACGCTGTGGCAAAGAGGATAGTCATGTAGCGCGCGCTGGTGTCGGATAGTTGGGCTGGGCTCATGACTCGGGCCGCCGCGGGTCGATTGACGTGATTGCAGTCGACATGATTGCAAGACATTTGTTTGCGGACAAAAGTGGAATTGCGAAGAAAAGTTGGAGTGAGTTTTGTTTGAAGGGAGTGGAGGTTGCTGATGCAAAGTCTGACCAAGGTAAAGAAGAGGGAAACCCGATATAGACTCCTAGACACGGCTACCGGTATGTTAACACGGAGTTTGGCGGCTTTGGCTGGCTTGGCTGACCAAGACGATTTATGCTGGAAAAGGAGATATGATCCCATCCTTTCTTTTCCCACGCTCTGTGCATGTGTAACAAGCTGACTGCGCAATCCCTTGTTAGTTTCAAGACGCGTCGCGCGACGCGTGCTGCGCAGTGTCTGCCGTGTCTTTTCTTTCCTTCATTTTACAAGTATATAGCCTACGGTAGTTTTCCCCTCCCCCGTAGCTTAACCGACAACCCCCACAGAATAGTACTAGTCAACTGTACTTTACACTGAACAAAGTTATACCTCACCAATGGAACATCGTCCCTGCTAATCCTGTTATATGGTAGCACCACCCATTCGATTCCTTGCCTAATAGTACCAACACCGACCCACTGAACCCACTGAACCCACTGAACCCACCGAACCCACTGAACCCACTGAACCCACCGGACCCACCGGACCCACCGACCCACTCAACCCATTGACCGTTCGACTTCCATCAAGAATGACAACACCCACCGAACTGACGGCAGAGCAAGCGATGGCGAGACTCATTGAGTTGACCCAACAACATACTGACCTTCAAAACTCCTACCGCCAAATGCAAGAAATGACGGCCACCCAAGGAGCGAGGATGGACAGCATGTTTGCCGCCATGCAGAGCATGCAGTCTGCGTTGAGCAACCAAACGACTACACCCCCTGAGAGACCTAATGCACCCACCTCGTCGCCCCCGGACTTAGTCAAAGTCCTGCACGGTCGTCTCAAATCGTACAAAGGCCAACGTAGCGCAGCAACCATTCGAACCTTTTGCACCAACCTGGACAAGTATTTCGAAGCCACCAACATGACGGAATACGACAAATTGTCCATGGCCACTGTTCACCTTGAAAGTCTCGCTGAAGTCTGGTGGCAAAGACATTGTCATCAAAACCCGGAGACTTCTGGCACCCGCATTACCACTTGGCTTGATTTGAAAGTTGCCCTCAAGAGAGATTTTTCGCCAATCAACACCAAGAAGAATGCCCGTGATGAGATCACAGCATTGAAACAGATTAAGTCAGTTCAAGACTATAAAAACAAATTCGACGCTTTGGCTCTTGAAATCGACGACTTTTCGGACGCGGAACAACTTGACAAGTTTCTCCGCGGATTAAAACCCCACATCCAAAAACAACTCGAGCTCAACAACAGAGTCAGTAGCTACAAGGAAGTCGCCGACGAAGCCGAGAGGCTTGACCAAATCGAGAATTATCACCAGAAAGGACGCAAGACGGACTATGCCTCAAACACCAGGGAAGGCAGCTCCGCGACCTATAGTTCTCCCACTGTCGACAACGGCGGCGTCCAACCAATGGATCTTAATGCAGTAACAGGAAGTCAAGCACCGAAACTTCAGAAACTCTCGAACGAAGAACGAGAGCGACTCAAAAAGCGCGGCGCTTGTTTCCGATGCAGACAGACCGGACACACTTTTACCCAATGCCCTCTGAACAACAAGATGCAGGGAAACTCCAAGTCGACATAAGTGCAAGTAGGCAATGCCTTATGGACGACATCCAGCCCCCCGACGATCACACACTGGTAACACTTACTGATACAAACAACACCCTGACTTCACCGACTCCTGACGACACCCCCGACACCCCCGAGATTCCCTCCCGTCCACCGTTGATTGACGTGGTTCCATACTGCCTGACAAAATTCAACACGACAGCCGTCCCCGACCACGAGCTGTTATTGTTCAAAGGCACTTTGAAGGCACAACGGACACGCCCAATTAACATTTTGGCCGACAACGGAGGAAATCAAATGTATATTAGCCGCCACTTGGTTAGAGAACTCAACTTGGAAGTGAAGCTTCTACCCGACGCAGTTTTCTCGATGGCAGATGGTTCAAGCAAACTGTGCGACGGCTATGTGAAGAACGTTCACTATGCTGTGGGAACGCATACCGAACAAGGCGATTTTATCGTCGCCGACATCCGATACGACATCATCTTGGGAATTCCTTGGTTCAAATGGCGGGACCCTAAGATAGATTACAACAATGGCACACTGAAGTTTAGCAACAACCAAGGCAAATTGGTGCGATGGCACGCGCAACGACCGGAGAAAACCCCACAGACACCAGCGACACTCAACTTGATCTCAGCAAAGGCAATCAAGCGACTCGTGAATAAGAAGAAGAGTCAATTGTATGCCGTTTTTCTCAAGACCGATCAGAACGCACGCCATCAGACCCTAAATGCTAAGTTGGATGCTTTACTCCAGGCATTCAACGATGTTTTCACCGATGAATTACCTCCTGGACTACCACCTGAACGATCTGTTGATCACACCATCCCACTCTCAGACGAAACAAAGACCCCCTGGAGACCAACGTACCACTTGTCACCACTTGAGTTAGAGGAACTACGACGCCAACTCGCTGCATTACTCGACGCTGGATATATTCGCCCATCCAGTAGCCCGTATGGCGCCCCCATCCTTTTCACCACCAAAAAGGACAGCAAAGATTTACGCATGTGCGTAGATTACCGGGCCTTGAACAAACTGACCATCAAGAACCGCTATCCATTGCCACGAATGGATGAGCTTATGGACCGCTTGAATGGCGCAAAGGTATTCAGCAAGATTGACCTGAAGGCTGGCTACTGGCAGATACGCGTTGCAACCCAAGATATCCCAAAGACCGCATTCAGGACGCGTTATGGCCATTACGAGTTCCTTGTTATGCCTTTTGGATTGACGAATGCCCCAGCAACCTTCATGAAACTTATGAATGATGTTCTACGACCCTTCCTGGACATATTCTGCATTGTTTACCTCGACGACATTTTGATCTACTCGACATCGGAGGATGAGCACCTCCACCACATTGAACAAGTCCTCCAAGCACTGCGAGATCACAAATTGTACGCTAACCAAAAGAAATGCGACTTCTTCAAGGATGAAGTTAATTTCTTGGGTTATGTGGTCTCAGCCGAAGGAATCAAGCTGGACCCAAAGAAAGTGCAAGCAGTCAAGGACTGGCCCCGACCCGAGAGCGTTGGTGATGTTAGATCCTTTATGGGACTTGTCAATTACTTCCATGCCTCCCTCAAGAATCTGGCTTCACTCGCTACCCCTCTCACTGACCTCCTTCGAAAGGAACAACCTTGGATCTGGACACCGGAATGCGAAAAGACCTTTATTGCCCTGAAGGACTTAGCCACATCCGCACCCGTCCTACGCACATTTGACCCTCAACTACCCACTGTTGTCTACCCCGATGCCTCTGGCTTTGCTATCGGCGCATGGCTCGGCCAGGATGACGGCAAATCCATTCGACCCGTTGCATATCACTCACGCAAAATGACCTCTGCGGAACTAGGCTACGATACTCGCGAACAAGAACTCCTCGCCATTCACGATGCTCTCAGAGTCTGGAGACATTATCTGGAAGGAAGGGAATTCAACGTAGTATCCGACCACGAATCTTTGAAATGGTTGCAAGACCAACACCATCTGACACGACGCCAAGTTAGATGGGTCATGGAGTTTCAATCATATGATTTCCGCATCGGATATGGACCAGGCAAACTGAACACCGTTGCAGATGTACTCTCTAGGAGAGCAGATCTTGCGCCCAAATGTACCAAATGTCGAACCCCACTCAACAATTACGACATTAACACAACAATCTTCACCACGGAAACCCCCCTCAACACATTGACCCAAGGGACATTGAAAGACACTGAACTTCAAAATTTGATCAAACTTTTGAAGAAACCCATTGACCAAGTTGCGAAAGACGAACGTCCCCGACTTGCCCACCTCAAACACAATGACGGACTCGTATTTTTCCATGATCGGATATACGTACCACACTCACAACGAACCAACTTGCTCCAGACCCACCATGACACACACATCGCTGGACACTTTGGTATACACAGAACATTCGAAGCGCTAGCAAGATTCTACTATTGGCCCAAGATGTATAAGCACATCCGACAGTACATCAAGTCTTGTGACGCCTGCCAACGCAACAAATCATCGACACACCTACCCATTGGACTTTTACACCCTTTGCCAACCCCAACGACCAGATGGAGTCAGATCTCGATGGACTTCATCCCAGACCTCCCCACGACTTCTTCCGGACGCAACGCAATTTTAGTGGTGGTGGATCGCTTGTCCAAGCGTGCCCATTTCCTACCAACACGGAAGACAGCAACTGCCAAAGATACCGCGGAATTGTTTATGGCCAACATTTTCAAGCTCCACGGATTGCCACAGATCATCGTTTCAGACCGCGATTCCAAGTTCATCAGCAAATTTTGGTCCGAATTACTCAAGATGCTGGATTGCGCAGCACACATGTCCACAGCTCGACACCAACAGACAAACGGTCTCGCGGAAATCACGATCAAAGAACTCAAGACCTATTTACGCGCATTTGTCGACCACCATATGGCCAACTGGGAAGACTTGCTGCATTTCGCCGAGTTCGCTCACAACGACGCAGTCTCCGCCACGACTGGTATGACCCCATTCTACCTCGACACAGGACAACACCCGCGTACCCCAAAGACACCACCAAGCTCCTTTCAACCCGCCAACCCTGACGCTGCCGATTACCTCAACCACATCAACGCCACCATCAAGGTTGCCCAGGACCAGATCGCCGCAGCCCAACAAAGACAAGCCGTGCAATACAACAAACTGCATCGCAACCCTTCTACCCTCGACATTGGTACCCGCGTCATGTTGTCTAGTCAAGGCCTCGTCCAAGAAACAACCAGTGATAGACCCGTAGCCAAATTGCAACCCCTTTGGCTCGGCCCATTCAAGATCACTGCCAAGGACGACAAAGACAACTGCACCCTCGATCTCCCAAGTACCATCCGCGCGCATTCGACCTTTCACGTCAGTAAACTGAAGCCCTACATCGACCCCCAGGAGAACTTCCCCGATCGACGTGTTGACCCCCGACCAGAACCACAACTTTTCAACGACGAAGCTTACTATGAAGTTGAACGCATCGAAGCCCATCGCAAGTTCAGAAACCAACTCAAGTACCTAGTCAAATGGAAAGGGTACGAGCCAACACAGAACTTCAAAGGGCCTGCAGCCATTCAGATCCTTCGCGACTACAAGACCAAGAACAACATACGCTGACGCTCGCTCCTAAGTAGGGGAGTGTAACAAGCTGACTGCGCAATCCCTTGTTAGTTTCAAGACGCGTCGCGCGACGCGTGCTGCGCAGTGTCTGCCGTGTCTTTTCTTTCCTTCATTTTACAAGTATATAGCCTACGGTAGTTTTCCCCTCCCCCGTAGCTTAACCGACAACCCCCACAGAATAGTACTAGTCAACTGTACTTTACACTGAACAAAGTTATACCTCACCAATGGAACATCGTCCCTGCTAATCCTGTTATAGCATGGGAGGTCTTTGGGGGGGCATGTGTCCCAGTGGTTATATACAACCGTTATACATGATGTCCCTGCACCTCCGCATCAATCCACCACCTCTCAATTCAAAATCAGATGATAAAAAACGTTTTTTAGCCCGCCTCATCCTTCGCATTTCGTGATTTTTTGCCCCGAAATATAACCTGGATGGAGTCCTGAAAGTTTCCACGCAAATCCAATCGCATGATTTATAACAGATCTGGTATATAATATGATAGATTCCGCTCAAGTCCCCGCAAATGAATCCGTCCGTCCGTGCTATGATATACATGAACTATATGAGTATTCCATTTGGTGCCCTCCGGCCCTCCGGACTAGAAGGGCAAAATGTATCAGATCTGGTAGATCCTGAATGCCAGAGTCCGTGTTCACATTCGAGTACTTGACCGGGATCTTTGCTGTCCCTTGATTGCACGGTTATTTACCACGTTTCTTTTGCCTGGCCAAACATTTACGTACGGTTTAACTACCTGCTATTATTTTCTCTTTGAAACCTGCCGTTCCATTTCGTTTGTCTGTCTAAACATCTATCATATTCATCTCTTCCTCATAGGCTTTCTACCTCGGCCATGGGTTTCCTCATAGGCTTTCTACCTCGGCCATGGGTCAAGATCCCTCGCATTTTAAGGGTGGACTCCAACATTATCCATAATTTTCGTCAACCTATGGTTGCACAAGACCACGTCTGTAACACAACCTCCAATTGGGAGCGTCTCGGGCGAGGTAATATCCGGTTCCAATCTCCAGGGAGCGTCTCGGGGCGAGGTAATATCCGGTTCCAATCGCCGGGAGACAAGCCGACCTCTCGGTCAGATCTAAACAAACGAAAATTTCAAAGTGCGCGAATTTCAGAGTGCGCGAAGCGACTCCGACACACATTGCCAAGATCTCACGATACATCGCAATTGTACAATTCGCCAATAGTCCTGTGCATAGGTAACGTTACAGCAACACATGCCTTTGGTCTGTTATTTAACCAATTGTTTCAAGAAAATGACCCAGTCCAGTTTACTCCTCAAAGAAGTCCGAGAACGACTTTACCAACCCGCTGCAAAGTTTACACTGACCAAGAAAGAGTTTGATGAGCAGTGGCAAGTGGCGGATAACATGTGGACTAGACTCAACAAGAAAGCATCAGCCGGCACGAGAAGGTCCGTTAAAGTCACGACAATATACACCTGTCGAATGGCAGCGAAGCGACAGCCTCATTCTTCGGGACCCCGTGAAGATGATACTGGCTCAATCAAGAGACGAGTAACTTCGACTCACATTCCTATAGATTGTCCCGTTAGATTGCGCGTTGTGGAGGATACTCAGACCGCCATGGTTTCGGTCGACCTTCAGCCGCAGTATGGAACAAAGCACTTACACCATACATTGGAAGACGTCGATCGACCCAAAATATGCGCTGCTGCACAGGAGATCATCAATAGCGAGGCTTTCAAGCCCTACCAGTCCAAGGAAATCGCAGGCGTCTTACCTGTAATGGTTGCCAAGGAATTTGACCCACAATATTTCGCGACACTGGGTGTCGATCTTTTGACAGCTAAAACTGTCTGGAATGCCAAAAGAAGAGACCCTGAATTCAAAACAAACCCCGAATCGCAAATTCAGGATCCAGATGTAGTTGAGGCAGAACAAGAACTACAAAAGGCTGGATATGTCACCCAGCGCTTTCTTGTTGCTGACGAAATTGGTGCCACTGAAGGATTAGCATTTGGCAGAAAAGAAGAATTGAAGGTACTGCAGGAATGTAGTTATCTTGTGTTGATGGATTCCACCCACAAGACGAACCGCTGGGACTGGAGGCTATTTACGTGCATGGTGCGGAATAAAACAGGGTGTAACAGTGCATATTCCTTATCCCCTTAAGGGGATAAGGAATATGCACTGTTACACTGCCTGGTTTCCTATATGGCTTTTGACCTGGTCATGGGCTAAAATGCCTGAAATCGGGTGTATGATACAATTATATGATACAAGTATATGATACAATTGTATGATACAATTATATGATACATTTCTATCCTATTAATAGAATTCTGACCAGATCCAAAATCGAGTCAAATCCGAGGGCAACCACCCACATCTTGAATCTTTTGACCAGATCCTGACCAGATTCAAAATCGAGTCGAATCCGAGGGCAACTATGCACAGCTATGCACAGCTTTATGCACAGCTTTTTTCTTAAAAAAATGCAAAAAGCTTCATCCCCTTCCGAAAAAACACAGCTAACACAGCTAACACAGCTTTTTTCTTAGTTTGTAGAAAAAGTAATGTAAAGTTATAAAGTATAAAAAAGAAAGAAACCGATAAAAAAGCTGTGGTAGCTGTGTTAGCTGTGTTTTTTTGTTAGCGTGACATTCAAGTTGCGTATTTTTCAGCAAGAAGCTGTGCATAAAGCTGTGTTTTAGTTGTGTATTCTCACCCGCCATCTTGCCTTTGAATCTCACACTAATCTATCAGTATCACTTCTGACTCTATGACGTCTGACATTTCGTAGCCAGATCTGGATAGGAAAGACTCTTGCGCCTCTTCATTGCGGCGTGATAATACACAACTTCAACAAATAATACACAGCTATGCACAGCTTTATGCACAGCTTCTTGCTGAAAAATGCGCAACTTGAATTTTACGCTAACAAAAAAACACAGCTAACACAGCTACCACAGCTTTTTTATCTGCTTCTTTCTTTTTTATACTTTATAACTTTACATTACTTTTTCTACAAACTCAGAAAAAAGCTGTGTTAGCTGTGTTAGCTGTGTTTTTTCGGAAGGGGACGAAGCTTTTTGCATTTTTTTAAGAAAAAAGCTGTGCATAAAGCTGTGCATAGCTGTGTTTTTTTGTAATAGCACACACATCCCATGACTCATCACCCCTTAAGCCCAATGCTGGGAATAAGAAAATGACACTCTTCTTGGCCTTGTCACTTTGGATTGAACCTTCAACCTATTCGTGTATCATTCATACATGTGTCGTACATGCATCGTACATTATTAAAAGCTTTCATATTACAATGTCTGTTTCGAATATATTCTATTTTTTGTCTAGACTACATCGACTAGTGTCGAGATTGCGAGGGTGACATTTTCACAATATTGGAACACCATGCGACAGTTGGTACTAGGTTGCTGTCCTGCTTCGTGGATAGTCGTTATCTCTAAAATACTATCTGTGTTAACAAACGAAAGTGCAGCACTTGAAGCCTCATCAATACTTTGATAGGAATATCCAGCACTAAAAAACTTGTTCTGGTAGTCAGACAGTGAGGGTAAATCCATTTCACCTACTGCTGACAGGTAGTTGCCTTTAATCTGCGAAATGAGCAACGTTTCTGGATTGGTAGGACTATTGAGGAATCCAGTAGTACCATTCGGGGTCACTAGATTACCGATTTGGATGAACCACTCTCGAAGCCCTTTAGAAGATGATATTTCGTTCTTGTCAAGTGCAGGATTAGCAAGAAGGATTTCATCTGTAAACGAGTAATCGAACGCTTTCAAACTTCGAACACCATTCATGTGAATACGGTAAGTTTGACGAGTAGAACCATTACAAGCCAATTCTTGAGTACTATACCGCGTGTAATCGTAGTACAATTCTTTACCTGAGGCAATTGAGCGTTGAACAGCAAGTTGGAATTCCGGGGGTGGCTGGAACGTAGGCACCATGATTGAAACTTCACTGAGTCTCACTTCATCAACTACATTGTTTTTGAATACCTGATTAGGATCACGCAGTACGATGTAGTAGTCTAACGTCTGATTGGGGAGCGCCCATATATGCATTAACTGATCATTATCCGGGTGGTGTAATCCTAGTGGAAGATGTGTTGAACAACCAGCCACGCTGCTCGTTTCAAAAATATTCGTTACACCATATCCAGATAATGACTTTAAAAATGTCTTTTGCGTCTTTGGTAGATACTTATAGACAGTCTTTAGGTATTCTGGGTAATTATCGATCTTCTGCAATTCTTTCGAACCGATACAGACTTTTACCGATTGGATCAAACCTTCTAAACCGAGACTGGTATTGATGACTGTATTCCCACTAACTGGTTGGCCATTCTTGAATACTTGTACTTTGAAATTTAATAGTAGATTCTGCAATTGCAGTGATCTAGATGCATCATGAAGTGAGATTTTAATTGGAGAGGCTTGTCTATTCTTTGATGTGAATACGTCCTGACCGATAGGAAACCATTTGGAAATTGATTCTAGGCGAGGATTGGAATATGGTTGGGCAAACCTGGAGGAGCTAACTAACCAGTTCTTCGGTACTTGAATATCGGTCATGATTGATGCTTTTGGCGTTGTTTACTATATGAAGAAAAAATAAAAAAACACTTATCCGAATATTCCTCCAAAGTCATCATTTGAAAATTGTGGAACAGGTGTTGCTTTTCGTGTAGCAACTGGTTTCTTTGGAGCAACATTCTTCTTTTTGGTATTCGATGTCGAAGAACGTTCTGCTTTTTTAAGTGCTCTTTCTTCTTTCTTTTTTTGCTTTTCTTGTCTTTTTCTATCTTCTAATTCATTTACCAAATCATAGGCATCTTGAATACGTTTCCTTTCGTATTGTATTCGTTTCTCTTCATCTCTTTTATGCTGCATTTCTCTTAATTGACGAGTCCGTTCCTTTTGCGCTTTCATCATATTCGCAGTCTGTTTCTTTTTCTTCACTTCTTGAATTGGCTCAGGTGAAGGTTCTTGTTCAATGGGTTGTTCAATTTCTTGTTCAATTTCTTCTTCAATGGGTTGTTCAGTTTCGATTGGTAGCTCATTTTCGTTATGGTCCGACATTGTTAATTGTATTCTACAAAAAAAATAATTTATTGAACATCAGCCGCGTCGTCGGCTATCAATAAACGGACAGTTAATGGTGAATTTAACGCTATCTCTTCCCCTGTTTGCGAATCAATTAGATGAAATTCTACCTTGTTAATTGTATCGTTACAGGGTAACCACTCCGAATCGTTTGTGAAGGTCACAACGTCCCCAAACGAATCTGGTACGATAGTAGCGATTACGGTACTTGCAGTGTCATTATAATCAGACAAGTATCGAACACTTGGTACGTTGATATTCGATGTCAATAGAATCGGATAGCTACCAGATAGATTCACACTATTTTTAAATGTGACAGTTTTTCCCATAGGAGATGCAGTTCGATTTGAATAACCAGATACAGAATATGCATTAGTTCCTTCATTACCTGGTAATATTTGAAAGTCTTTGTCCACAGCTGTTATAGTAATCCTTCGAGTGATCTGGTTGTAACTACTTGAATAAGCCTGACTCCCTGCTATAGTCATCGCAGCGGCAATAGATTGGGGGTAGTTGGACACATTATAATTACCAGGGGGAACACTGGCTTTAATAGTGTCGGTATTCCCGTCCTCTTTGAAAGCGAATACGTTATTGGTACTGTTGATCAAATCGTAGTCTTGAATAAAACTCACTGACAATATTTTCACAAATGAAACGTTACGCTTCTCTATATTATGTTGGCGTTTGTTATTATCTAAGTAATAAATAAATGATTACGTACAAGGTTAAGCCTATATTCAATCCGAAAGCTATTGAAAGGGATCCTCGTATCCCTGAGCCGTTGCCGTCACACCCCATATGCCTTACATTATGCGCTCCACGCAAATCTGGTAAGACAGGTTTGATCATGGGTTTGATTCAAGATGTTTATGCTAATAGATTCGACAAGATTATCATAATGTCAGATACCGTTCGTTATGACACGTGTATTCAACAATTTGCCCAGACAACGAAACATAAAAATATTTATTTCAATGACGAAGTCTCAAATGATAGTATTTCCGCCATCGTGAAATACCAACAGGAGAATGATTGTGAGGATAGAATATTGTTGTTCATAGATGACGCGGCGGATGGTGCGAGATCAAAAGAATTGGCAAAAAAACTTGACCTTTTATATACAAAGGGTCGACATTACAATATCAGTATTATAGTATGTTGCCAGTCGATAAAATCCCAACTAAGTGGTAAGCAAAAGGGTTGCACTACAGAATGGATTATATTCAAAAATAATAGGAAGGACTTCGACACGTTATCAGAGACCTTAGTAACATCCCATGCGACTAAAAAAGAAGTGCTTCAATATTTGATTGATTGTACTAGGACATATAGTTACCGATTTACTAAGAGAACCTATAATTGAATTTTCTTACTAAGAGAACCTATAGTTCCCGTTACATCCTTCATAGCTTTGCCTTGTATCCAATGAAACGTGTCTTGGAACAGAATCCAAACTGACATGCGCAGCAAATTTGTTATCGACAAACTTGACTCCCATTTCTGCATCGAACATGCACATCTCCAGCCTTCACCAGTCCATTTCTGACTCGCAAATCCCATCTGACGTGCGCAGCAAACTTCTTGACAAACTTGACTCCCATTTCCGCATCTCATCATGGCGATGATCATGCAAACATGCATTCACCATTTCTGACGCGCGCAGCAAAACTTGCCACATCATTCATAGAGATGCAACACATGCACAGACAAACATGACTCTTCAACAGAAAGTTACAGAGTCCAAACTGACTCCCATTTCTGCATCTCATCATGCACACACTTGCAAACATGCACATCTCAGCCTTTACCATTTCTGATGTGCGCAGCAAAATTGTTATGACAAACTTCACTCCCACATCCATTCACATCACAGATGCATGTTGGCGCAAAATTGACAGCATCCTGCTCAAAATATGTCGACAATCAGAAAGGCCGCAAGGCAATCGAAACTAATGTGCGCGAGGGATGTCTTGTTGTGGTCGCCTCGAATTGTATCTATGATATATATAAAACGACATCTTAAAAAAGTATCCCTTGTTCCACCAGAGGGGGGGTACTGTATATAGTAAATCTAGGCTGGTGGAACAACGGATACATTTGATCGAATCAAAAATCCTCTCTCTCCCTCTGCATCCCAGCCTTCCTCGTCGCCCAGAATCTGACCCCTCTTGTCAATTGACACTAAGCCACCGCCTGTTTTCGATCATGAAAGAGCATCATCTCCTGCATCATGTCCTGCATCATGTCAACGATGTTGTGCATCATGGCATGAGACGCAGAGTTGGACTGATGGAGACAACAACAGACAGCTCACTCAGTTTGAACTTTTTGCAGTGACCATTTTTACATCACGATGCAAACAACATGATGCAAACGCTTAAAAAACTTCAACAGAGATGTATCTTTACACCACTCGATCATAACCAACTAAATATATACACAAATACAAACATCATTCATTCAAAAACTCTAAATCAACCCCGGACCACCATTCCTCAGAGCTAAGGTCTTCAGTTGCCTGCCTCTGCCTTGCCTTTTTAGGTGCAGGAGGATCGGTGCGAACTATGGCCGCTATAGTGTCTTTGCTTACGTCATCCGTAAACCATATGTTCTTATGTCGAGTCTTTTTAGCTAGTTCTTGCATCAAGGCATCGAAGCATACCGTGTTTGACATGATGATGACTCTTGAAAAAACCTTCGTATAGACTTCGTTGATCAATCCGCATATAAGAGCTGATTTGCTGCTTTTGCAGGGTGCTATGACAGTGGTGCACAACGGAGGACTAGCAATGTCTTTAGGGATGCGAGAATTGATTTTTACGCCATGCTGCGGAAAGATGGGCCTAGGCTTATATGTCATCATTGAATGGTTTTTTCTCTTGAACCACTGGTATATCTCTAGTTAGTGGGAAAAAGTTCTTGCAAATGTATCAAGAGCTCATTTATTGCAGTTCTAAGCGTAAATCGTTCCCAATCAGTACCAGAAGAGTAGAACAGCTGAAACTGTTGAACGTCTCTTTCCTCCAAGATTGGGACTTGGTTTCCAGTGCCAACAATACTATTCTGTTTGCTGAGGCCGTCACTCCTAATGCTGTGAAAATAGCCAAAATCCCCTTTGGAAATTACATTATCAGCAATTTTGCATCTGCTGTCGTGACTAGTCTAACTCAAGCTGGGTCCCAGGCTTATACGTGTTCTTATGACTCAGTTTCCCGCAGGCTTAGCATTTCTGCTCCAGATGATTTCAAGATCATTACAAGGAAATCGCGGAACAACATCGTACATGCTGCTAGGCATGAGCGTGAAAGATGAGACTGGCTAAAAATCATACACTCAAGAATGTTGTTAATCTATCCGGTTCTCATCCAGTTTTCCTGTGTAGCAATTTGCTAGTTAATGGGACAAAGCTCTTAACAGATTTTTCCAACGAAAGCCAATCCATCTTGGCCGCCATCACTCCCGATAGCTTTGGCGATGTCATTTCATGGACAAATCCAAGTAGCGATTTCTTGCTTGTAGGTGACAATATCACCAACATAAGCTTTTTCCTCGTCGACAGTTTGACATCTCAAGAGATTCTATTGAATGGGCCGCTAACAGTCAGTATAGCGATTCTTGATGATCTGCCCGATGTGTGACTAATATAACCTATAGTTGACAACCCATTACTGAGTTTATTCAAAGATTGACACGGATTGCATTATTTTGTTGCCACTTTGACCGAGCTACCCAAAGGGGATGTGCAAGTTTATCGATAAACTTTCCGTTCAAACTTCGACACGGTAAACCATGTTTGTCAATACGTTTGCACCTCAAAGTTGGCAACTCCGATGCCTCAGAAAAGTATAAAAGGGCCGGTGGTTTGTGCCAAATGGCATTCCACCATCATTTTCAACTGTGCATCATACACATTTTTTTTTGTTTGCACAATTGTAAACTACATCATTACTTTCTGCACATCTCTCATCCCAACAATGCCTCTGCCATTCCGTACCATTACTTACCTTGGACTCACTTGGACTGGCAACAACGCGGTCGAGCAATGGATCACGTGATCCAGCAACTCGAGCCTGACGAGTTTCCAGTTGTTTCATTTACGACCAGGTACAAACAACTCTATGGGGCGGTCACCAGCAGCAAGCTCGCAGCCATTGTTGCCAAGAACCGAGGTCTCTATGAGATTCTGCTTCCGGACCGCAAACGCAAAGTCTACTTCGACATTGATCCAAAAGACGGCTTACCGCTTGACGACATCAAATCAAGGATTTTAGCCCAGTTCCCCAATGCCAGATTTCAGATATCTGGCCGTCACCCCCATGGCAATCAAGCTGGTTCCTATCACGTTGTTTTGAGCAACTACTATGCTGACAATCTTGACTTAACACAGAAAACCATCCGACGCTTTGCCGATGCAAATGGTTTTGACACACTGGTCTACTCCACCAACCAACAGTTCAAATGTATCAACCAAAGCAAGCCCGGCAAACCGATTCAAGCGTACATTGAAGGCAGCAACGATCCAGTCAAACACTGTGTTATGCACGGGTTTGATGACGACGCAATCAATGTGTCAACTCTCGACTTTCCCTTTGATGATGCCAGTGAGCCACAGACCAACAGCGGCAAGAAATCGCTACGCAAGCAGTATGCGTTGCAGATCCTGGACATACCTCAGCAAGATCTCCCGGTTCCAGCTTCCTACGATTGTCTTCACTGTCAACCCATCGAGAAGCTAGCGTTGCTGCCCAATCCTGTTCGACGCGAGGGTCAATACAGCCATTCCCATCAGCTTTGTTGGCAGGTTATGCTATGGTGCAAAGTGTCTGGCCTCTCATTCGACAACTACTGGTCTTGGTGCAGACAAAAGGACCCTGTTGCAACCCGATACAAGAAGTACTTTGATGCATGGTCAGCCGCCGAGAAGTATGATGTCCAGCCGGGATTTTTGGACGTGCTCCTCGAGCGCTACTATCCACGCGTTTATGTCTCACCAGCCACCCAACGCTTGGAGGAACAGTTCAACATCAGAAATACCAAGTATGCCAAAGTCAGCAAACGACCATTTGTTCAAGCAGTGGACATCTCACCACCAGAAACCCCTGCTGGCAAGCGTCAAAGGCTAGAAGATAGGCAAGTTGCATCAACCAGTGTCGAGCCACCAGCCACTAATGATGTGCGTCGGTATTATGCCCCTAAGAAAGCCGGAAAAGTGCACAAGTTTTCCATCCTCAACCCTCCCATGGGCCGTAACAAAACTGGAGCAGTGATTGATTACATTGCTCGATACGGACAGGGCTGGCGTGTGGGATGGCTTGCCCCACGCATCACTTTGGCTGAAAACACGTTGTCGAGGCTGCAGGCGGCTGGTCTCAAAGTGGTTAACTATAAGGAGCTCACAAAGGAACAACTCAAACAAGGAGCGATGGACTCTGCGGATTTTGTCATTTGCTCCATTCAGTCACTTCACCACACATCAAAACCATTTGACTTGGTCGTTCTTGACGAGTCGGAGACCATCTTTTCATCGTTCCGAGGCAACGCAGATACTTACTGGCATGTTGACAAATTTGGTTTCGTCCAATCCAACCTTGACAAGAACTGGCACACTCTCCTCTCTCACATGGAAACGCCAAGGAAAGTCATCCTTATGGACGCCTTCACCACAGACTTGACCACCAACTTTGTCCGCGGCATCATCCGTCAACATGATGCCCACGTTGGTGACAACTACGAAGTCATTGACAGTCCCGAACCCGCTACCCCTCGCAAGTTTATGGAGGTCACAGGCTTTAATGACTGGTTGCTTGCCATTATCAATGCGGCCAAGAAGGGTGAGAAGCTTTATATCTTTACGCCATACAAGGCAGGGAAGAAAGGTGTTGACATGATTGTCAAGTCCTTGGTGGAACAAATGGGTTGGGAAGAGGGGCGACACATCATTGGTTACTTTGCCGAGAAAGAGAAGGAGAAGAAAAGCCTGTCGCAGGTGGGGTCGGTGTGGGGCGATCCAGAATTCCGTTGTGTCGTTACGAATGGTTGCATCTCGGTCGGTGTCAACTTCAACACTCCCAACGTGTTCGATCGAATCTTTGCGTACTATGCTCCTTTCACCCAAGTGCGCGACTGCCTGCAAGCAGTTTTTCGGATTCGTCACCCAAAGTCTGATACAATGATCCTATGCCGGGAGGCAACTCGTACCTTTGGCTTCTCTAGGGATCCCCGCGTTCGCCATCCAGACTGTTCTATCTATCAGCAGCTGCAGAAAGATCTACAAATAGAGTCCGAAGCCAACGACAACACGAAGAACTGGGAGACGTTCAATCTCTTCTGCAAGATTGCCAACATAACCCTTGTTCCTGCAACACCGGATATGGTGGACAGCACCAACAAGGAGTACCTCGAGTCGTTGGCAAAGAAATGTGACTTGGTCTTTTGCTGGGATCAGATTGCTGACCTGTCGCCGGACGACGCAAAGGCTGCCCAACTTCGAGTCTACAACGGTCAAGGAACTGTTGACGATCGCTTACAATTGGACAAGTTCTTTTTTCGTCGAAAGTTCATCCCATCGGCGTCCGAGACCCCAGAGGGAAACTCTGCGCTGGGCGATATGTGGAACACAAAGCAGGACTTTGTTGACCGGGTGGTGCAATTGTGGACAGAAGGGGACGATAACTTCATCAACCAGATCCTGAAACAGAACAAGGTGTCTCTTGGGGATTCTCTCCCCGAACGCATGCGTCACTCCCTATCACTGGATGCTATCAAAGCTCGGTACCATTTCGATCGTCGGATCCAGAACACGCAAACCGGTGTCATTTCGCAAATTTTTAACGCTCACTTTGGTATGCAAGTCTACCACTGGAAGAAACGGAAAAGGGAGGATGGAAAGCTCCTTTATGAGTATGTGACCAGTGACTTGTACATGCGTCTTTGTAAAGACTGCATCCTTTACTCTGTCAATAGCCCAATCAACCAACCAAAGGAGGAGGACGGGGTTGAGCCGATAAATATTCTGGATATTATGGACTCTCTTGTGTAAGGGCGAGGGGGATGTTCTTATGGTCATTTTCAATTGTATCTACTTTTCATAAACAAAGTTGCATCTACAAGTTACATCTTAAAAAAGTATCCCTTGTTCCACCAGAGGGGGGGTACTGTATATAGTAAATCTAGGCTGGTGGAACAACGGATACATTTGATCGAATCAAAAATCCTCTCTCTCTCTCTACATCCCAGCCTTCCTCGTCGCCCAGAATCTGAGTCCTCTTGTCAATTGATTGACAATGTCTCCTAGCCAACTAAGCCACGTCACATCATTGAGACAAATAGTACATATACAAGTCTCAAACGCAGGTGAACATCACTGCAAAAAGTTTTTGTTACTACTCTTACACAAAGAGAGGAAGACATAAAGACGCTTCAATGGAACCAGGTCATAGCAGCGAGTGGGAGGATATATTCAACCAAGTGTTACAAGATTTTGAGATGGGAACGCTGGTAAGGGAGGTGTACAAGTCAAAGTGACGAATCATAAACAAGCGTGGGCTATGGCTCATAAAATCGCGGACCGAGCTATGCTTCGACGAACGCAACAAAATGTTAACCCCAAGCCAACGGCCATTACATCGTTCTAGGTGCCTAAAGTCTCTTCCTCGTCGTCGGCAAAGTCAAGAATGCTGAACTTGCATTTTTCTCGGTCTCGCTGTTCTTTCCAAGGCGAGTAACATTTTCCGCAATGGACATGATACTGAACCCAGTCGATTTCTGTTTGACAGCCCCTACAGAGTCGTTTAGGGGGATCTGGTCTGCGTGGCATCTCGCGGAACGGTGTCTAAAGGGTTGGGACTTAGGCGATGCGGGGTTCTTTTATAGTTTGCAAGTCAGAAAGGAATCGGATCGCGCCACCCTGATGACTGGGGAATAAATGACTTGCGATTAAAAACCAATACAATACATTTTAGGCGTCAGGACCACTAAACTAAATACAAAAGGAGGAAGAAGGGGTGGATGGTGGGT
Source organism: Phlyctochytrium arcticum (assembly GCA_025602905.1). Taxonomy (NCBI): domain Eukaryota; kingdom Fungi; phylum Chytridiomycota; class Chytridiomycetes; order Chytridiales; family Chytridiaceae; genus Phlyctochytrium; species Phlyctochytrium arcticum. The sequence continues at coordinate 21,105 of JAHLKI010000040.1, read as the reverse complement.
GCTGAAAAAGAGTCTCTACAAATGAAGCCGATGAAGCCTTTCTCACTGAGTAAGACGCTGAAGGCAGGCAAGAAGAAAAACTCCCACAGCGCAATAATCTTGCGGCTGCGCCTCTCAGCCCAAGCCACGTCCAGATGCTCGAGCCACGTCCAGAGCAAGCCACTTGTGCTTATGCGAATCACTCCAGCTGCGCTCCCTTCATTCCATCTCTACAACTGCATTGAAGTCGATCATTTTTTGTTGATGTCGCACGTCGTTCGCATTCTGGTTCGCATTCGCAAGAAGCTGCATGCATCCAACTTTTATCGATCATGGGGCATCAGATGATGCTCGAGTAAACTTCAATTGTCATAAATGAACACACGTTTATGACATTTTTGAAGCTTTAGAGGGGCGAGGGACCTACGGCAAATAGCGAGACTACACAACTTTGACAACTGGGCCGATGGCCAAGGTCACGTTTCCGAAATACTGGGTGAGAAGACGAACTTTTTGAGATGGAGCAGTACTATGGGTTGTCTGTATAGTCATCGTTGAATCGGTCCCAGTGAAATTGAGAGCCGCCAAAGAGCTTTCATCTCGGCTCATAAAGGACCAACCGAAGGAAAAGAGCTTTTGATCAAACTCTTCGAAAGCCATGTCGAGATCACCTAAAGCCTCGAAGCTTCAATTATTACTCATTTCAGTCAACAAAAGAGTGGTTGGGTCACTTGGCCCATGAGTGAAAGGGTACCCAGCCGGGATGAACAAATTGGGCCCCAACATGATTCTCCAGTCCCTGAGGTTCTGAGAACTGAAGCAAAGAGCTTTATCCTTTGTCCTGTCTGTCAGATCGTCATCGTTAACGAAACAGTCCGGAATGATGCAAGAGAGCGGACACCTGACATATGTAAATTAAAAGCATTCTTTGTTCCACCGGAACAAGCGTTTTCCACCTGGGTGCAGCGCACATAATCATAAAAAATTGAGTTGCCTTGGTTAATCGATTCGACCACCTTTTGAACGAAACTGGGATTGGAGTGGTATAGGGAACGTGACCGATGATGTTGTCTAATCATATTTCATCAACGTCTCCTGTAGTGAAGACATTGCTTGGGTCGTTCAGGGTAAGCTCAATCGTGATGGCTTGAGTCGGCAAGGCCCATACATGTGCAGCTGACCCGCTGGGGGGATGGAAATAGCCGATCATTGGATGCGTGACATATTTCCTGTTCGTTTCATCCTGAAACGGATTTGTTCGACTGTAACCGCTACAGCTTCGTAACAACGTCTTCATTCCAACTGGTAAGTTTTTGTAAACCATTTGACAATAAGCAGGATAGTTGTTGAGGGAGGTTACGGTTTCCCCGGCCGCTTTCACGACCAGAGACTGAATGATCGAATCTAAACCCAAGTAACTATTCACCAATCCCTTCACGGGAACTCCTTGATTGTAAGCCGTAACATTTGCATAGATCAACAGATTCTGAAGCCACAAACTTTGCGCATTAGATTCTAAAACAAGTTTAATAGGTGTGAGCTTGCCTGATTTGGTACTAAAAACGGATTGGCCGATGGGCGTGACTGTGAGTAGGCCCTCCCCTCTAGGATTGCTATACGGTTGCGAAAACGTGTTGCTATTGACAAGCCAGTTACGGGAAGCTGCAATCCAGCCATTTTTGACAGACTTTCATTCTTAGGTCGAGAAAAAAAAAATTACCCTCTGTATCTGCCAATTCCATAAATGTCAGCATATGAGACTTTGTAGCTTCTCGGCGCGACAGCATCTGCTTCCAGTCCATCACTTGCATCACTTGCATCCTCATACAGAGGTTGGGGAGGTGGCAGAGATCGTTTGGCCTTGGGTTGCGGTTTCGATTTAGGTTTCGTTACGGGGGGGTCCTTTACCTTTGGGTTGGGCTTAGAGATGGCTTTCTCTGACTTCGCTTTTTCTGCCTTCTCCTCCCGAAGTCGTTTCTTTTCCTCTCGAGTCTTCTTTAGCAACGCTTTGGCCTCTTCGATCCTGAGCTTTTCTTCTTCGAGAGCACGCTTCTCTTGCATCTTTCTCAAATTCTCGGCTCTTTTGGCTGTTGCTCTTTTTTGAGCCTCAATTTGCTTAGGAGTACGACGCGGTTTTCAGCCGGTAAGTCATCATCTTTGCCCCCATCAACCTTTGGAGCATCGTTCTTTGGTTCCGTAACAATTCGGCTGGCTCCGAGACTGGCTCCGGTGTGGTTCTGTCGCTCTCCATTACTACGCTTTCTAAACATACTGATGCAAAATAAAAATTACACAACATTGCTACCAAAACCTGCTACGCAATTGGTTCTTTTGGGTGATCTTTGGTCACTGTCGGTCGCGTTGAACTTGCCGTGCTTTGTTATCGATAACACAACAGGTCAGGATCCTAACCGCTTCGCGGAGGGCTATATCAAGCTGGGTTAGGCATTTCAATCTCAAACTTGGGGACTTATCAGCGAGAGATTTCTATTAAAACAGATACATCGCTCGGATTGGACTCCAATGCAAACTTGTCGGTTAACCCGAGTGCGTTTGTCAATAATCAAAGTATCAGGGTAGATGCAAATGGTCGCCTCACGTCCGGTCTGATCTTTCAGTCAGTCAACAACCTCGGTATCCGTAACAATAACGAGGTCTTCCTCGACCTCCATACTGGCGGAAACCTGGAATTTGACGGGGAGATTCTCACGGACGTTCGAACCTTTTCAAATGGTCTTCATGAAAACTCCAGTCACGAAGTATCGTTGGATCTTACCGTCGAGGGTGCCCTCGAGATGAACGCAAGTAAAACCAATATAAGAGATATACTGACTGCCAGCAATGGGGTGACCCGAGTGGGCAACGAAATTAGAGGTGCCTATGTCGCCGGTCAGAACATCTCCATCAGTGGCTCGACCATTTCGTGTACAAAACCAGATGAGCAACCTTATATTGGCGAAATGGAATCGTTATCGCATCAACACCAATAAAATTAAAAAAAAAGAGAACTACTAAATATAGTGAAGAAATAATCGATGTCAAAGAAATACAAAACGCGAGAGAATGTTATTGTGCCTCAAATCGCTATATACATATAAGATTGACTAAAGAAACTATGTTTGGTAAATTAAAACGCCGTCTTTCAGGCAAACGGTTTGGAAAAGAAATTGATGAATCTGTTAATCAACCCCTTGCGTTGAACTGGTAGAACTGGTTTTTCACTTCGAAGGTTCGATCTCGGGACCATTTGGTGTGGCAGACGAATAAGAGGAGACCTATCCATTTTATGCAAAACTTTCTTTTTTGATTTTGGTGTCCGCGGGTAATGATTCCTCGTTAAGATGGTTGCCTGATTTCCTCTACTTTCTTTTACCAGGCTGGATAATACATCGATCTTGTCCTACGAGGATATATGATGGTCAAATAGCGTCCAAACGTGAGGTATACCACTGACATCATACCTTAACATGCAGCATCACCTGAGCGTTGGTCGTTAGAACTTCAATCAGTGCTTCCTCGTTGGCAGCCAAAAGGTGATTCTTGATATCCGCGTCACGAAGGTCACCACGACATGGTCCGATTGCCCAATAACCACCACGTCCAAGAGGATCGCCCTTTTGGGGAAAAAAATACAAACGGGGACACCAACTTCTCGTCCGGTTCGTACGTACACGTTCGCCGCCAGAGCTTGGGCTGAGCGGAGCGTCTTCCGCAACTTAGAATCCAGGGCGCCGGCCGTAGCTGTACCCATGCTTTCACCAAGATGGACCTCAACACCTTGGTCAAATTGAAAATCGCATACTATTTTTACAATCCAGGAATCGTCGACCAGGTCTACCTGTCATGGCATCAGACGTAGAGAAGGTTTCACCACTGCAGCGTGCTTGCATTAGCTACTGAGACATTCAGACTGTCTGGAACATACGTACTAATGAACCAGTGTTTCCTCGGTTTCTGCTAAATCATACAAGGGGGACCAAGCCTCCCTATCAAGAGTTCTTTCCCCCAAGGTATCCGTCACGGACCTCAATTTGGTCCACTTCTCAAAGCTGTGAAAACTGGTTAATGGTCGGAGTCTGAACGATTCTCAATGCCAACTACCTTCGGGACATATATAAAAATATTTCGAACATGTTTGATTGGAAGCGTCCATCGAGGCTGAGCGCGTCCATTACAGCTGTCACTCCGCCCATCTTAAACTTTGCCAACGCATCGTAAAAATTTCCTGGGGGCATGGATCTCAAAATTTTCATGACCTCTGATTCCTCAAGCATCTTGTTCCTTGTGGCTTCGGCAGTGTTGATCATTAAGGGGATTTCGGCCTCAATGCTGGCGGGGAAATTCCTACAAAATATCCCTTGCGACTTGAGGGTGTTTTTGTCCGCTTGGGCTACAATCTTACGCAATTTCTAAATAGCCACCGAAACATTTTAGCAATATTGAATCACATTGGCACCAAAGAACCTACCAGCGGTGCATTTTCTTCTGTCTCGTCGTTTCTCTGGCGCTTTGGAGTGGGGGTATATGGTTCGGCAAGGGTGTTAGAGATACGAAGGTCTCGGGCGGCGTTGTTGGTGTTTTGGTTTCGAATTCGACATTTTTTTGTGATGAAGGTTACTTGCGGCGCTACTGCTACTTTGGCAGTTTTCATCTGTAGTAGGCGAACGTGAGCAACATGTCGGCTTCAAGAAACCTTTGGGGACCCGAGACACCACTGCTTGTTGATCATTGATCAGCCAACGAGAGCATAGCGCGCAGATCTTTCGAAACTGGGGGCCAGGGGCTGAAAAAGAGGGCTTTACTCCATCCGTTTACGCTCATGATTAGAACTACGGATACCTCTCTAAGCTGAGCTGATAGTTCAGCTGGGTAAACACCGGGGCCCGTTGACCAAGAAGTGTGCGACAGGCGGCGGCAGAAACGGGGGTTTGGCCGGCTCTTTTCGGTCTGGTGGCTTCAGGCGGGTTGGTGCAGGTGCAGTAACCAACAGGCCCTCCACGATACAGCAAACCAGAGCACTAGTGGCCGCGGCCGGCTTCTGCGGGTTTTATGCCTAGCCTCGTCGTCCCCATTTACTCGTCTGTTCGTGGTGCACCTACCGATTTGATGAGGGCGATGGCCCTCTCTTTGTGAGGCCCGTTCCTGCGCTTGTTTAATTCTGCAATGAATAACAAACGACCGTCCTGAACTCCCATGTCGTAGAAAGAACAAAATCCAGGAAGGGACCATCGTGAAGGGTCTGTTTTGTTGAAGTATTTCTCGCAACGCATTGTAGGCAGATCAACTGAGATTTTCTCTTGGTCGCGCGTTGGCTTGGCCAGCAATTTCTCGCGCATCGCGTTCGGACAGTCGGACTTGCTTATGTACTTTTTTGGCACCAAATTTCAGGGTTGGGCTGAGTGGGCCGGAGTGGCCAGGCACTGAGAGAGCCATTTCGAACTTTTCGACATATGAATCACAAACTTTGTATATACGGTACCTGGGACCTTGCTTGGAGCTTTGACATGCAGTAGGTACAACAAGTTTTCTTATCGCGGTCGTTCATGCGTCATGTTTCTGACGTTCATCATTTCTGCACAGATTTCGAGGAATATTGGAATATAGACGGTGGACTTGCGGAGATAGTTTGAGACGATGGCAAGAACTTTCGAGGCGATGACAGGGGATGAGATTTGTCAAGTAACCTTAAAGCTGTCGTCCTACGATCACTTTGACAAACATTTTCATCAATACTAGGTCCAGGCGATTCTGCTGTTTCGACACAAGAATTATATGCTCCACCTCTGATCGACCCAGAACATAGTATGGAGCTTGCGACATCACAGGTAAGCACAATTTAGTTGTAGCGGTCCCCGATCTCCTTTCCTGTCTCTTGTGTGTCAAATCGCTGAGCAACTAAGTAAGTCCTGTTGCAAATTTGTTGGGTAGCTTCAACGCTGACGGTCAAGTAGTTTCTGTAAGATGTCGGCGAAAAAGTCTTGGGTCAATTCAATCAAGGCAAACCCTCCGTCCGGCTTCCCCGTGTTAGTTGCCGGAGAATGGCACGTCATTGACTACTATACGCAGTTTGGTGTGCGGGATCTGGTCTTTGCCAACGAGAGCAAAAGCGAGTTTCTTGTCGTGGAAGTGAAGGCTCTGCATAAAGGTACTGGCACTTTGGCCAGAACCTCCCGAAAGAGGATACGTCAAAAAGTGCAGGAACACAGTTCTACGATGTGAATCCTGCCCCCGCGCAACTTTCTAAGTGACAGGTTATGATATTTCTCCACACATTGTGTGATCAACGGTGACAGCCGTTGTCCATAACCAAATAGGATATCCTCCTCCAACTACAGGTTCTTCCCTATTGCCCTAAAGTCGAGGGTGGGGTAGGAGAATTTTACGTAATTGGCGGAGTTACATTTTTTCACACAAACAAGAAGATGTCAAATCAAGTACAGCTCATTATTTGCGGAAGAAGCTTATGCATCTAGACAAGCAACCTAGGCATACCACTAATAGGTGAAGCGGATAGGACAGGCTGCGCAATTCGTTGCCGGCCATATGCCTTCTCGTACCTTGTGGAGGTCTGTGGAGATGATGATAGCAATGAATGAATGATTACTACTGTACTGGACAGAGATCCTCCGAAACAACGACTGGAGCGCAGGAGGAGCTTCCCTTGCTCTATGCGGAAGGACAGTGAGAAGGTAGATACTGCTGGAGAGGATCTCTTTCCGTCAACGAAGTACCACCGTCATCATGAAGTTTTGCATCATGAGGATATTCGTGCGGCTTTGCAAGGTGAACTGCGATCGAAATCAACGACATATGTGCATATAAAAATAATACCTTCCGCCCCATAGAGTTGTTTGTACCTGGTCGTAAATGAAACAACTGGAAACTCGTCAGGCTCGAGTTGCTGGATCACGTGATCCATTGCTCGACCGCGTTGTTGCCAGTCCAAGTGAGTCCAAGGTAAGTAATGGTACGGAATGGCAGAGGCATTGTTGGGATGAGAGATGTGCAGAAAGTAATGATGTAGTTTACAATTGTGCAAACAAAAAAAAATGTGTATGATGCACAGTTGAAAATGATGGTGGAATGCCATTTGGCACAAACCACCGGCCCTTTTATACTTTTCTGAGGCATCGGAGTTGCCAACTTTGAGGTGCAAACGTATTGACAAACATGGTTTACCGTGTCGAAGTTTGAACGGAAAGTTTATCGATAAACTTGCACATCCCCTTTGGGTAGCTCGGTCAAAGTGGCAACAAAATAATGCAATCCGTGTCAATCTTTGAATAAACTCAGTAATGGGTTGTCAACTATAGGTTATATTAGTCACACATCGGGCAGATCATCAAGAATCGCTATACTGACTGTTAGCGGCCCATTCAATAGAATCTCTTGAGATGTCAAACTGTCGACGAGGAAAAAGCTTATGTTGGTGATATTGTCACCTACAAGCAAGAAATCGCTACTTGGATTTGTCCATGAAATGACATCGCCAAAGCTATCGGGAGTGATGGCGGCCAAGATGGATTGGCTTTCGTTGGAAAAATCTGTTAAGAGCTTTGTCCCATTAACTAGCAAATTGCTACACAGGAAAACTGGATGAGAACCGGATAGATTAACAACATTCTTGAGTGTGTGATTTTTAGCCAGTCTCATCTTTCACGCTCATGCCTAGCAGCATGTACGATGTTGTTCCGCGATTTCCTTGTAATGATCTTGAAATCATCTGGAGCAGAAATGCTAAGCCTGCGGGAAACTGAGTCATAAGAACACGTATAAGCCTGGGACCCAGCTTGAGTTAGACTAGTCACGACAGCAGATGCAAAATTGCTGATAATGTAATTTCCAAAGGGGATTTTGGCTATTTTCACAGCATTAGGAGTGACGGCCTCAGCAAACAGAATAGTATTGTTGGCACTGGAAACCAAGTCCCAATCTTGGAGGAAAGAGACGTTCAACAGTTTCAGCTGTTCTACTCTTCTGGTACTGATTGGGAACGATTTACGCTTAGAACTGCAATAAATGAGCTCTTGATACATTTGCAAGAACTTTTTCCCACTAACTAGAGATATACCAGTGGTTCAAGAGAAAAAACCATTCAATGATGACATATAAGCCTAGGCCCATCTTTCCGCAGCATGGCGTAAAAATCAATTCTCGCATCCCTAAAGACATTGCTAGTCCTCCGTTGTGCACCACTGTCATAGCACCCTGCAAAAGCAGCAAATCAGCTCTTATATGCGGATTGATCAACGAAGTCTATACGAAGGTTTTTTCAAGAGTCATCATCATGTCAAACACGGTATGCTTCGATGCCTTGATGCAAGAACTAGCTAAAAAGACTCGACATAAGAACATATGGTTTACGGATGACGTAAGCAAAGACACTATAGCGGCCATAGTTCGCACCGATCCTCCTGCACCTAAAAAGGCAAGGCAGAGGCAGGCAACTGAAGACCTTAGCTCTGAGGAATGGTGGTCCGGGGTTGATTTAGAGTTTTTGAATGAATGATGTTTGTATTTGTGTATATATTTAGTTGGTTATGATCGAGTGGTGTAAAGATACATCTCTGTTGAAGTTTTTTAAGCGTTTGCATCATGTTGTTTGCATCGTGATGTAAAAATGGTCACTGCAAAAAGTTCAAACTGAGTGAGCTGTCTGTTGTTGTCTCCATCAGTCCAACTCTGCGTCTCATGCCATGATGCACAACATCGTTGACATGATGCAGGACATGATGCAGGAGATGATGCTCTTTCATGATCGAAAACAGGCGGTGGCTTAGTGTCAATTGACAAGAGGGGTCAGATTCTGGGCGACGAGGAAGGCTGGGATGCAGAGGGAGAGAGAGGATTTTTGATTCGATCAAATGTATCCGTTGTTCCACCAGCCTAGATTTACTATATACAGTACCCCCCCTCTGGTGGAACAAGGGATACTTTTTTAAGATGTCGTTTTATATATATCATAGATACAATTCGAGGCGACCACAACAAGACATCCCTCGCGCACATTAGTTTCGATTGCCTTGCGGCCTTTCTGATTGTCGACATATTTTGAGCAGGATGCTGTCAATTTTGCGCCAACATGCATCTGTGATGTGAATGGATGTGGGAGTGAAGTTTGTCATAACAATTTTGCTGCGCACATCAGAAATGGTAAAGGCTGAGATGTGCATGTTTGCAAGTGTGTGCATGATGAGATGCAGAAATGGGAGTCAGTTTGGACTCTGTAACTTTCTGTTGAAGAGTCATGTTTGTCTGTGCATGTGTTGCATCTCTATGAATGATGTGGCAAGTTTTGCTGCGCGCGTCAGAAATGGTGAATGCATGTTTGCATGATCATCGCCATGATGAGATGCGGAAATGGGAGTCAAGTTTGTCAAGAAGTTTGCTGCGCACGTCAGATGGGATTTGCGAGTCAGAAATGGACTGGTGAAGGCTGGAGATGTGCATGTTCGATGCAGAAATGGGAGTCAAGTTTGTCGATAACAAATTTGCTGCGCATGTCAGTTTGGATTCTGTTCCAAGACACGTTTCATTGGATACAAGGCAAAGCTATGAAGGATGTAACGGGAACTATAGGTTCTCTTAGTAAGAAAATTCAATTATAGGTTCTCTTAGTAAATCGGTAACTATATGTCCTAGTACAATCAATCAAATATTGAAGCACTTCTTTTTTAGTCGCATGGGATGTTACTAAGGTCTCTGATAACGTGTCGAAGTCCTTCCTATTATTTTTGAATATAATCCATTCTGTAGTGCAACCCTTTTGCTTACCACTTAGTTGGGATTTTATCGACTGGCAACATACTATAATACTGATATTGTAATGTCGACCCTTTGTATATAAAAGGTCAAGTTTTTTTGCCAATTCTTTTGATCTCGCACCATCCGCCGCGTCATCTATGAACAACAATATTCTATCCTCACAATCATTCTCCTGTTGGTATTTCACGATGGCGGAAATACTATCATTTGAGACTTCGTCATTGAAATAAATATTTTTATGTTTCGTTGTCTGGGCAAATTGTTGAATACACGTGTCATAACGAACGGTATCTGACATTATGATAATCTTGTCGAATCTATTAGCATAAACATCTTGAATCAAACCCATGATCAAACCTGTCTTACCAGATTTGCGTGGAGCGCATAATGTAAGGCATATGGGGTGTGACGGCAACGGCTCAGGGATACGAGGATCCCTTTCAATAGCTTTCGGATTGAATATAGGCTTAACCTTGTACGTAATCATTTATTTATTACTTAGATAATAACAAACGCCAACATAATATAGAGAAGCGTAACGTTTCATTTGTGAAAATATTGTCAGTGAGTTTTATTCAAGACTACGATTTGATCAACAGTACCAATAACGTATTCGCTTTCAAAGAGGACGGGAATACCGACACTATTAAAGCCAGTGTTCCCCCTGGTAATTATAATGTGTCCAACTACCCCCAATCTATTGCCGCTGCGATGACTATAGCAGGGAGTCAGGCTTATTCAAGTAGTTACAACCAGATCACTCGAAGGATTACTATAACAGCTGTGGACAAAGACTTTCAAATATTACCAGGTAATGAAGGAACTAATGCATATTCTGTATCTGGTTATTCAAATCGAACTGCATCTCCTATGGGAAAAACTGTCACATTTAAAAATAGTGTGAATCTATCTGGTAGCTATCCGATTCTATTGACATCGAATATCAACGTACCAAGTGTTCGATACTTGTCTGATTATAATGACACTGCAAGTACCGTAATCGCTACTATCGTACCAGATTCGTTTGGGGACGTTGTGACCTTCACAAACGATTCGGAGTGGTTACCCTGTAACGATACAATTAACAAGGTAGAATTTCATCTAATTGATTCGCAAACAGGGGAAGAGATAGCGTTAAATTCACCATTAACTGTCCGTTTATTGATAGCCGACGACGCGGCTGATGTTCAATAAATTATTTTTTTTGTAGAATACAATTAACAATGTCGGACCATAACGAAAATGAGCTACCAATCGAAACTGAACAACCCATTGAAGAAGAAATTGAACAAGAAATTGAACAACCCATTGAACAAGAACCTTCACCTGAGCCAATTCAAGAAGTGAAGAAAAAGAAACAGACTGCGAATATGATGAAAGCGCAAAAGGAACGGACTCGTCAATTAAGAGAAATGCAGCATAAAAGAGATGAAGAGAAACGAATACAATACGAAAGGAAACGTATTCAAGATGCCTATGATTTGGTAAATGAATTAGAAGATAGAAAAAGACAAGAAAAGCAAAAAAAGAAAGAAGAAAGAGCACTTAAAAAAGCAGAACGTTCTTCGACATCGAATACCAAAAAGAAGAATGTTGCTCCAAAGAAACCAGTTGCTACACGAAAAGCAACACCTGTTCCACAATTTTCAAATGATGACTTTGGAGGAATATTCGGATAAGTGTTTTTTTATTTTTTCTTCATATAGTAAACAACGCCAAAAGCATCAATCATGACCGATATTCAAGTACCGAAGAACTGGTTAGTTAGCTCCTCCAGGTTTGCCCAACCATATTCCAATCCTCGCCTAGAATCAATTTCCAAATGGTTTCCTATCGGTCAGGACGTATTCACATCAAAGAATAGACAAGCCTCTCCAATTAAAATCTCACTTCATGATGCATCTAGATCACTGCAATTGCAGAATCTACTATTAAATTTCAAAGTACAAGTATTCAAGAATGGCCAACCAGTTAGTGGGAATACAGTCATCAATACCAGTCTCGGTTTAGAAGGTTTGATCCAATCGGTAAAAGTCTGTATCGGTTCGAAAGAATTGCAGAAGATCGATAATTACCCAGAATACCTAAAGACTGTCTATAAGTATCTACCAAAGACGCAAAAGACATTTTTAAAGTCATTATCTGGATATGGTGTAACGAATATTTTTGAAACGAGCAGCGTGGCTGGTTGTTCAACACATCTTCCACTAGGATTACACCACCCGGATAATGATCAGTTAATGCATATATGGGCGCTCCCCAATCAGACGTTAGACTACTACATCGTACTGCGTGATCCTAATCAGGTATTCAAAAACAATGTAGTTGATGAAGTGAGACTCAGTGAAGTTTCAATCATGGTGCCTACGTTCCAGCCACCCCCGGAATTCCAACTTGCTGTTCAACGCTCAATTGCCTCAGGTAAAGAATTGTACTACGATTACACGCGGTATAGTACTCAAGAATTGGCTTGTAATGGTTCTACTCGTCAAACTTACCGTATTCACATGAATGGTGTTCGAAGTTTGAAAGCGTTCGATTACTCGTTTACAGATGAAATCCTTCTTGCTAATCCTGCACTTGACAAGAACGAAATATCATCTTCTAAAGGGCTTCGAGAGTGGTTCATCCAAATCGGTAATCTAGTGACCCCGAATGGTACTACTGGATTCCTCAATAGTCCTACCAATCCAGAAACGTTGCTCATTTCGCAGATTAAAGGCAACTACCTGTCAGCAGTAGGTGAAATGGATTTACCCTCACTGTCTGACTACCAGAACAAGTTTTTTAGTGCTGGATATTCCTATCAAAGTATTGATGAGGCTTCAAGTGCTGCACTTTCGTTTGTTAACACAGATAGTATTTTAGAGATAACGACTATCCACGAAGCAGGACAGCAACCTAGTACCAACTGTCGCATGGTGTTCCAATATTGTGAAAATGTCACCCTCGCAATCTCGACACTAGTCGATGTAGTCTAGACAAAAAATAGAATATATTCGAAACAGACATTGTAATATGAAAGCTTTTAATAATGTACGATGCATGTACGACACATGTATGAATGATACACGAATAGGTTGAAGGTTCAATCCAAAGTGACAAGGCCAAGAAGAGTGTCATTTTCTTATTCCCAGCATTGGGCTTAAGGGGTGATGAGTCATGGGATGTGTGTGCTATTACAAAAAAACACAGCTATGCACAGCTTTATGCACAGCTTTTTTCTTAAAAAAATGCAAAAAGCTTCGTCCCCTTCCGAAAAAACACAGCTAACACAGCTAACACAGCTTTTTTCTGAGTTTGTAGAAAAAGTAATGTAAAGTTATAAAGTATAAAAAAGAAAGAAGCAGATAAAAAAGCTGTGGTAGCTGTGTTAGCTGTGTTTTTTTGTTAGCGTAAAATTCAAGTTGCGCATTTTTCAGCAAGAAGCTGTGCATAAAGCTGTGCATAGCTGTGTATTATTTGTTGAAGTTGTGTATTATCACGCCGCAATGAAGAGGCGCAAGAGTCTTTCCTATCCAGATCTGGCTACGAAATGTCAGACGTCATAGAGTCAGAAGTGATACTGATAGATTAGTGTGAGATTCAAAGGCAAGATGGCGGGTGAGAATACACAACTAAAACACAGCTTTATGCACAGCTTCTTGCTGAAAAATACGCAACTTGAATGTCACGCTAACAAAAAAACACAGCTAACACAGCTACCACAGCTTTTTTATCGGTTTCTTTCTTTTTTATACTTTATAACTTTACATTACTTTTTCTACAAACTAAGAAAAAAGCTGTGTTAGCTGTGTTAGCTGTGTTTTTTCGGAAGGGGATGAAGCTTTTTGCATTTTTTTAAGAAAAAAGCTGTGCATAAAGCTGTGCATAGCTGTGCATAGTTGCCCTCGGATTCGACTCGATTTTGAATCTGGTCAGGATCTGGTCAAAAGATTCAAGATGTGGGTGGTTGCCCTCGGATTTGACTCGATTTTGGATCTGGTCAGAATTCTATTAATAGGATAGAAATGTATCATATAATTGTATCATACAATTGTATCATATACTTGTATCATATAATTGTATCATACACCCGATTTCAGGCATTTTAGCCCATGACCAGGTCAAAAGCCATATAGGAAACCAGGCAGTGTAACAGTGCATATTCCTTATCCCCTTAAGGGGATAAGGAATATGCACTGTTACACAGGGTCTTGGGTTCCAGCCGGACAATTTTTTGCTCAGCGTGAAAACGGCGAGGATGTGTACTCTGGGCTTAATGCCTTGCGAAATCTTGTTCTCGCTGAAACTGGAAAGAAGTGGATTCCAAACAATGTGATGATTGACCAATCTCATATTGAGAACCTTGGCATCCGGAAGGCTTTTCCAGGCATGGCAGCTGGTGAAGAAACACCCCGTATTTATTATTGCAAGGTTTGGCATGCTTTTTCCTTGTATAATGTGGCATTCAGGAAAGAGGCTAACGAGGAGAGAGACTGACGCTCACTATTCCAGGTTCACGTCATGCGTACGTTTATGAAGCATTTGACCAGTCACCGTGCGACATACGCCAAGATGATGCATGCTCTTAATAAGAGGACCCGCCTCGGTTGCCGTCAATTGGTCGACGAAGCAATCGCCGGAGCTCCTGCACATATGGCGACATATCTTAAAAGAAACTGGACCAACATGGATCATCTTGAATGTTGGTCGATGGGTGCAAGGCAGCATTCGCCAGTGCTCCTGCAGATAACGTCGACCAACGCTCTCGAGTCCTACCACCAGCAATTAAAGGATGTTGGCAAGCCAACTGCTACACTTTGTGGGGCGGTCAAAACTATTGTGAATGTCAACGAGCGCTACGCTAAAAACGCGGCACAGCAAGATTACACGTTCCGCCGTAAGCGCTTGACTCACACTGCCCAGTATCCTGCTCTAGCAAAGTTACCGCATCCATTACAACGTCTTGTGGTCGATCAGATTATGATGGTCGCCGTTCGCATCGAAAAGGGTAAGCCAGTGCCCCAAATCGACAACCTCGACTGCAATTGCATGTTTCCCGCCAGTATATGCTCCCGTGTGTCCATCTCTTTCACCAAGACATGTGCGCGGAGGAGACCACTTTCACCGACGCCGCGTGGGAAAGGTTTATTGGAGATTTTGAAGAATCGGGATTTGAGCTTTATTGGGGCCGAGGAACGGCGCCTGTCAGGGAAATTGTGGTGACTCCGGCGCAGGTCAAGAAGAACCACCGCAAAACCCGCGTAAAGGCAGCTGTGGAGCAACTTCAAAGCTTCCATTTCAAGCTCGAGGACCACCTTGAAGCAAACCCCATTTTTGAAGCGATGATGGAACGATTCTTAGCTCAATTAGAAGGCTATACTAGTCAGACTACAACCCAAGTTTGGAAATGGCACTAGAAATAGAAGATAGAAGAGCGAATAGATAGTTTAAACTTTTTTGGTTGGCAATATATGTTGTGAACTTGTATTTCGAATTCCTTGGTCTCGACGTTGTTACCGAGCTGTCGGTCCGGAGGTGGCTTGGTTGTCTCCCCCCGGCGAGCGATTGGAACCGGATATTACCTCGCCCGAGACGCTCCCCTCCAATTAGTAGAAGCATGTAAAATCCTTAACGCCTTCAATTTTAACATTCAGACCTTCGCATTGCGCGCATCGTATTCGTGTTGACGAGAAATGTATGTTCCATTGGCTATATTTTTTATTTTCGACTTTTCCGCTGTTTGGCTGTGAAAGGTATATGGAGACACACTGACGGTCCCATTTGTTCCACCTGCAGTTAGTGCAACTGGGGCGCAGATGCGTTCCTTTTACCAAGGGGGTCCCACGATCGAATCCCACCCATTCCACTTATTTTGTTTTTGAACACCATACGTTAACGAAGACAATAATCACTCGAACTGAAAATAATGTTGCAATATACGCCGCTGAAATGCGGGTCCACAAAGGAAAGATTCATCTTGCGTTAGCTGTGGGGAAGCCATTGTAATGGACCGTCATCCCGACTTGCAAGTACAGTATGATATCTGGGTGAAGTTCTTTGAGCCTGATTCTTGGTCCTCAACTGGTCCTCCGTACATTGGAGACTCAATCAGTAAATGCGACGCCCTAGCATCAATGTTATAGGAGAAAACATTGGTTTTACGGTTGATCATCCCCAGTGACAGCCATTAGTCCTTGCCCCCCTATGAAAACAGTATCAGAGGTCTCCTGGGTTCATCCATCTTGTCCTGTTGCTCCCAAAGGTACTTCTGTATTTCGACGTATCATTTTATTTTGTGCCTTTCGTTGAGATTTCCCACGGCTTCCCAGTGTCTTGGTTGTGGCTTAGCTGTAGCTAGATCCCTGCATATGCGCCACATCACACCCTACTTGTAAACCAGTCCTGTATTCCCTTTAGTCCCGTAGCTTTATAATACACATCTTTAGTCTACTCACCAGAACTCAGCTTGCTGATTTCAACCAATTCGACTCAGAAGTTCATAAGCCCAAGGTGTGTGGCTACAATGAATTGCAGCCATTTCAGTGCGCGGCCTTAGTCAAAAGTAACCACAGAACTGGTTCCCATCATAGCTCGCTACCCAGACAGAAATTCAAAATTCTGTCAAAGGACGTTCATCGTCTTGATGAGAGCTCGCTGCTCACTTTTTAGCTTGAAATTTCAACCGAAATTGACATCGTTAACGATAATACGTGCTTTTACTAATTGAGAGAGCAGGTGTAAAAACGCGACGAAAACATTTACTAGTAAAATGGCTAATGCTGGAGTCCACCCTTAATTTTTGCTCCTCTCAGAATGGTCGCCCCCGCCTTCTCGCATTTTAATTTTTGCTCCTCTCAGAATGGTCGCCCCGCCTTCTCGAAAATGGTTTGAATGAATTGTGTTATCAGATCCGGACAGATATATTCGCCCAGGACGGACCTCCCAGATATGGTTAAATGAAGTATAGTCTTTACCCGAAGTTTTTTTTTCTTTCAAGTTTGTATATGAGATTTCTCCCGACTGGCCCGGGATTGCAGGAACAATTTTTAACAAGTATTTTAAGATGATTTTGTATATGAAGTTCATATGGAAATGATATACAATTTTGTCTTTATCATGTAACATCTGATGTCTTGACCCCCACCTTTTCCACAAAGATGTCTCTAACTTTTTTCGCACATCGCCTCGGCGGCTGAAACGTTGAATAGTTGCTGAATATACATATATAAGTCATCTGCCAAGCGGGTTGCTTCAACACGAAGGTGTTTACGAAGTTCTGGGGCAGGTAAGATCCCCAATAGATAGTATTGATGGGGCAAAGAATGAAATTGTGTTGATACATGATGGTGAAACAGAAGAAGAGGGCTGAAAAGTGCTGAAATAAAGGGGACAGATTAAAGTATTATAAAAGAGTGACAGATTGTGAATGTGAAAGGATGTAAGGGTAGAGAGAAAGAGATAATGCTTGAAGAATGACCGACCAAATGTGAGGTGGTTGAAGCAGAGGAGTGATGACTTTGAGATCTGGAAGTATCTTTTGTTCAGGAAATGTGGGAAAGGTAGTTTACAAAGGTAATTCTCACCTCATTCTTCGTCATCGCCATCATCGTCTTCCAACTCGACTTCTCCAGATGTGCAAGCCAAATTGGTGACCCAACTTTTCCAATGCCTTACGCAAATCTCTTGCATGAGATGCTCACACGGATCTTGCTGGAAAGAATCGCAATGACAGGCGGGAATGATTTTAGAAACTGGAGAGTCGACGGTTAGCCACTCTATCTTATCCGGCTTGACTTTTGAAGCGCTCGCGTTTGGCTTCGGCGTAATGTCGCCCAGCGGCTGGCGGTCTTCAAGGTTCGGGGCATTGGGAGTATTGTCGGCGACTGGTTGGCGGGGTTGGCGGTCTTCGGGCTGCTTGACAAAATCATAGGCACGGTATTCCTCCAGCTTCGTGATGGAACCAAGGTTTAAATCCGCACTCCAAAAAGGCAAAGGCAGAATTCTCTCTGAGATAAATGCCAAGACCCCAGGAGCCGGTTTTACGAAAGAAAAAGTTCCATTCTCTTTCCTCCGCTTAGGAGGACTAGCCTCCATGGCGTCGGTGAGACTGTGATCACTCATCAGCTGGTAACCCGGCACGAGCTTTTGCGAGGCCGAGTGTTGCTTCTCCTTACTGCCTTGAATTGAAAAGCTCCCGTCGACCGCCATGACTCGCTCGAATATTTTGGTGACATACGTGGCCATGGTGGCGAGCTGTTCATTGTAATAGGTTGCGCGTCCACTTGCTGCGGTACCCCGCGATGCATCGCTGGCAGGAAAGGAGCCCATGAGATGCGAGTGGGCGATGCGCCTTTCCTTCTCCAGCTTGTTCTGCTTCGCTGCTTCCGCTAAAAACGCGGATGCCCCAATGTCGGATACAGCGGTAATGAACATCGTGTTTACAACAGCGGAGTTTTCCGAATCATACGGTCTCAAGGCGGCACGAATAACGGAGTGGAAGACTACCAGATCTTCCGAGCTTGCCCAGGGGAGGAAGCTGCGGAGGGCTCTCAAAACCTCCTCCTTTTTCATACCCTTGAAGTAATGAAGGTTGCCGAGAATGTATAGGATGATGTTGACAAAATTCTTTTTCCCGTATCTGATAAAGAATGGGAGGAGACGCGTGCAAACATCACGGTATTTTCCCATATCACCAGATGCCATAACATTGCCGGCGTCAAGTGCCATAGGTAGGTCCTCGTCGAAAACGCGCAGCAATGCCTCTACAAACGTTCGCTGCACATCTGTCATTTGGTCTTTGCGTGCTTCATACAGTGCCTTCATCTCTTGACGACATTCATTCCAAGCCAAAAAAATCATCGAGAGAAGCATCACCCGCCTTGCCGGCCTCATTTTAACCACCGAGACAGTGAAATTTGGGAAAGCGGAACCCCAAATGGGCATAAAGAGCCCAAAGTTCCAAAGAATCAAAGCTATAGACGCTCGGTTAATAATTTGTCAGACCATAAGTCAGTTACCACAAACCTTGCTGTGCATTGAGGGCGATATGCATGCCGTCCGGCCACGCGAGCAACGCTGTCCGGAGACTCCGCCCTGGCTGCCCCCAAATGACCTTGAGGACATTGACCCACACGTAGTAGTCCCCTACTACCCACGTGCATCCGTTTGGGTATTCTCTGACAAAATCCATCATGAGTTGGACCAGAGTTTGGACATCCTGCCAGGTCTTCATCTTATTGGGGACGGCAGCGAAAATTTTGAAATCTTTCAATTGCGCCGCTTTTGTTGAAAGGTCGAATTGATAAAGTGTTCGAAATTTTCGGTCATCCAAAGACTCCAAAAAGTGGTCAACATAGTTGAGTGATGATGAGTATTGAGTGGATGAGGGCAACGAAGCCAGAACAAAGTCTTCAGCATCAGTTTTGGTGGGATCCGACATGACACTGAAGTCGATGTAAGGCTGTTCTGGTCTTGGGAGTGGGGCAAGGGTTTCACCAAAGTTTTCAGAGACATTCGGTGGAGCCTTCTGATAGAATTTGACAGCCAGGTTAGCCTGGGTGTATGCTTCTGAGAACTTGGAAGTGTTCGCTGATCCCGGGCTTCCTCGAACGCGAACGCGATTAAAATCGTCAAGTTTGAGAATGATCACTTCCGCACCGCTAGCGACTCTAGCCTCCAAGTCGACCTTGCTCTGATCCACGGTAACTATCATCTTTTTCCGCCAGTGCCTTGGTGCAAATGACAGGTTCAGTGCAGACAACAGCTCCTTGTCTGTGTCAGTGAGAGATTTGCAGGTGGTGAGAACGTGCTGTTTGACATAATTAATTGAGGATGTATGGTCTAGCAAGCTAGCAGCCTGCATTGCGATCGCCACCATGATCACGCGCCTTCGTCTACCCAAATCTGTTTTCCATGAAGAGGCCTCAAACCCGAGAAAAGTCGCCATCTTGGTTGCCAGTTGGTCACAGTTCGAGTCGAGATGGTCGATAAACTCCTCCAGACTGGCTGCAAACGGCATTGGAGAGGTGAAAGGGTTTTCGCGTAATAACTTGGTGGATTCTTTGATGTTGATGGGTTTGGGTTTGGGGGTGGGAGTTGGGAGTGTTGCGACAATGGTAATGGGAGGAGTATCAGTTTGTGTACCGGCATCAGTGTGGTGGCTCACAGCAGCCTCGTCCTCCACCAATGTCCTTCTTCCGAATCTTTCAGGATGCTGTTCAGCAAAGCTCTTGAAGCATCTGTTACAGAAGACTGCTTGAAGAATCCAATTCTCCTTGCTATCATAATGCAGCTTCGATCCATGCGATTGTAAAAAGGCAATATCCGAAAGATCACGAACGTAGAAGTTCCCAGATTCTTTGCACCGACACTTCATACATCCAGCAGCATATAGCACTACCCGCTGTGATTTCCTCTTCACCCTCTTCAGTTCACAGACTCGCGGACTATCGAGAATCGCGTCGGTGTCGCTCATCTTGACTTGCAGCCTGAGGCTTTCGCATACACCGTATGGGCTTGACCTTCGATTCCGAGTTAGAATATAGGCCCAAAAACAATCTGTGTGAATGCCAATACTTATCTCCAGCTGGCCTCTTGCTCAGGAGCAGCAAAAAAAAGAAGGGAAATAATAGCCAATCATGTTCGTTTGGCACGATGTAACCATTACAAAATGGCGCCAAAGAAGCTTGTACCACAAATGAATCTGATACTCATACTTCTTGTTCAGCGAAATGTCGCGCCGGTAGGCCATCTTTTGGAGCTTTCCAGTAGCAGCAATGCTGGTCAAAGATTCTGGAGAGTGCTTTTGACGCTGGCGGAGATCTAAAAAATATAGTGATCGCGACGCCCAGCACACAACTGCCTTTTTCACCGAAATGAACATACCAGCCTTGCTGAGGTAATCAGAGTTTTGACGCGCTCCGCCAACTCAACTTGCGAAATCAATATGGACCTGTCAGTGGCCAAAAAATGTAGTAAAGTTGCGCTTAAACCTCTCGAAGTTCAAGTATGAGTATGCTAGTTTAGAGATGTGACAATTCGGGCGGGAAACTGTAGCCATGACATCATTTGTGTGCACTTTTTCGACCGCAATTGCCATTTTAGATGACCCCCCCTTCCAGGACCTGTAACTTGGTTGCACTGCACAGTGAGGTGACGAGAATACTCAGATCCTCCCAACCACCACCTAACCTCGCTCTCTTTCAATTTTGAAGCATATTCACCGGGACACATCCGAGCAATCATGGCGGGTAGCCCCCCCAAAAATCAGTCGCCGCTACGACGTGGAGGCAGATTTGTCGCACCCAACGGTGCTGCATCATCACGCAAATCAAAAACTCCCGATCGAAACGAACGGATGCCTTCGCCCCTGGGTGT